>PVKM010002268.1:0-66741 GCA_004027735.1 Carollia perspicillata | reverse complement strand
AACTGACACCACGGAAATACAAAGGATTGTAAGAAATTACTATGAGGATCTATATGACAAGAAATTTGAAAACCTAGGTGAAATGGACAAATTCCTAGAAAAATATAATCTTCCAAAACTAAATGAAGAAGAAGCAGAAAGCCTGAACAGACCAATAACAGCAGATGAAATTGAAGCACTGATCAAAAAACTCCTGACACACAAAAGCCCTGGACCAGATGGGTTCACAGGAGAATTCTACAGAGCATTTAAGCAAGAACTAACCCCGATCCTTCACAGACTATTCCAAAAAATCCAAAGTGATGGAAGACTCCCAAACTCCTTCTATGAAGCCAGCATCATCCTAATCCCCAAACCAGATAAAGACACAACAAAGAAAGAAAACTTCAGGCCAATATCGCTGATGAACATAGACGCTAAAATCCTGAACATAATATTGGCAAACCACATCCAAAAATACATTAAAAAGATCATACACCATGACCAAGTGGGATTCATCCCAGGGATGCAAGGATGGTTCAATATTCACAAATCAGTAGATGTAATACATCACATAAACAAAAGCAAAGACAAAAATCACATGATCATATCAATAGATGCGGAAAAAGCATTTGACAATGTACGGAATCCATTTATGATAAAAACACTCAGCAAAGTGGGAATTGAGGGAGCATTTCTCAAAATAATAAAGGCCATATGTGAGAGACCTACAGCCAACATCATACTTCATGGACAAAAACTAAAATCTTTTCCACTAAGATCAGGAACAAGACAAGGTTGTCCACTTTCACCACTTCTATTCAATACAGTATTGAAAGTTTTAGCCACAGCAATCAGACAAGAAAAGGAAATAAAAGGCATCCAAATCAGAAAGGAGGAAACAGAACTGTCACTGTTTGCAGATGACATGATAGTGTACATGGAAAATCCTATAGACTTCACCCAAAAACTTCTCCACCTAATAAATGAATTCGACAGAACAGTAGGATACAAAGTCAATATCCAGAAATCAAAGGCATTTTTGTATACCAACAATGAAACAGCAGAAGCAGAAATCAATTTACAAAATCCTATTCAATATAGCAAAAAGAAAAATAAAGTACCTAGGAATAAACCTAACCAATGAGATAAAAGACCTGTATGCAGAAAACTACACAACACTGAAGAATGAAATCAAGGAAGACACAAACAAATGGAAGCATTTACCATGCACATGGATTGGAAGAATTAACATCATCGAAATGCCCATATTACCCAAAGCAATTTACAGATTCAATGCAATACCTATTAAAATACCAATGGCATATTTCACAGACTCAGAACAAACACTTATAAAGTTTATATGGAACCATAAATGACCCCGAATAGCAGCTACAATTTTGAGAAAGAAGAACAAAGTAGGAGGGAGCACAATACCTGATACCAAACTGTATTACAAGGCCACTGTAATCAAAACAGCCTGGTACTGGCATAAAAACAGGCACATTGACCAATGGAACAGAACAGAGAGCCCAATAATTAACCCAAGTATCTATGATCAGTTACTATTCGACAAAGGGAGCAATACCATAAAATGGAATAAAGATAGCCTCTTCAACAAATGGTGTTGGGAGAACTGGACAGCTACGTGCAAAAAAATGAAACTCAAGCACCAACTTACACCATACACAAAAATAAATTCAAGATGGATAAAAGACTTAAATATAAGCCATGACACCATTAAAATCCTAGAGGAGAACATAGGCAGGAAAATATCAGATATCTCACACAGCAACATTTTTACTGATATGTCCCCCGGAGCAAGGGATATAAAGGAAAGAATAAACAAATGGGATCTCATCAAAATAAAAAGCTTCTGCACGGCTAAAGAAAACAGCATTAAAATAAAAAGAGAACCACCTATATGGGAAAACATATTTGCCAATGATACCTCAGACAAGGGTTAATCTCCAAAATATACAAAGAACTTACACGTCTCCACTCCAAGAAGATAAGCAACAATTCAAAAATGGGAAAAGGATTTGGACAGACATTTCCCCAAGGAGGACATACAGAGGATTCAGAGACACATGAAAAGATGCTCATTATCACTAGCCATCAGAAAAATGCAAATTAAAACCATAATGAGATACCACTTTACACTGGTCAGAATGGCCATTATAAACAAAGCAACAAACAACAAGTGTTGGAGAGGTTGTGGAGAAAAGGGGACCCGAGTTCACTGCTCATGGGATTGCAGACTGGTACAACCACTATGGAAAACAGTATGGAGTTTTCCTAGAAAATTAAAATTCAAACTGCCTTTTGACCCAGCAATTCCACTGCTAGGATTATACCCTAAGAACCCAGAAACACCAATTTAAAGAACCTATGCACCCCAATGTTCATAGCAGCACAATTTACAGTAGCCAAGTGTTGGAAGCAACCTAGATGCCCATCAGTAAATGAATGGATCAAAAAAGCATGGTACATATACACCATGTAATTCTATGCAGCAGAAAGAAAGAAGGAGGTCCTACCCTTTGCAACAGCATGGATGGAACTGGAAAGCATTATGCTGAGTGAAATAAGCCAGGCGGTAAAGGACAAATACCATATGATCTCACCTTTAACAGGAACCTAGGCAACAAAACAATCAAACAAGCAAAATATAACCAAAGATATTGAAATAGAAAAGGGGCTGACAGTAACCGGAGGGGAGAGGGGAGGGAATTTCAGGGGAAAAAGGGAAGGTATTGCAGGAACAAGTATAAAGGACACATGGGCAAAAACTAAGGGGGCGTGGAAATGGGAGGGACGTGGGGACCACGGGGTGGGGGGTGGACTGCGATGGGAGTAAACGACAGAAAACTGTACTTGAACAACAATTAAAATAATTTTTTTTTAAAGAGGCTTTGCTGGGTAGGGGTAGAGGGGACAGGTAGGATCCAATCACACACATGGCTACATGACTAGAGAGTTGGTGCTGGCAAATCAGTTTCTTTCCACTTGGGCCTCTCCATGAGTCTGTTTGAGGGCCCTCCTGAGCTGTGCTGGTTTCCCTTAGATCAAGTGATCGAAAAGATCAAGGCAGAAGCATCAATGTCACTGATAACAACTTTAGAAGTCACATACCATCACTTCCATTGTATTTTATTGGTCATTTTCTTTCAGACTGCTCCAACTACTGTCAAGAGAACAAACTCGAGAGGAGCAAGATTTACAGTAAGGACATCAATTTTGGCTCCTTTTTCCTTTTTGTAATGACTTCACTGAACATATGATTTGTATTGTAATCTGCTCCAAATGCTTCTTAGAAGTAGGCAGGACTTGAACATTAAATGATAACCATAATGCAAATTCAAGATTGCTGTACAGCCCTGACTGGTATGGGTCAGTAGATTGGGTGTTGTCGCATAGATCAAAAGGTTGCTTGTTCACATCTCTGTCAGAGCACATATCTGGGTTGCAAGGCCAGGTCCCTCCCTGGCTGGGAACATGCAAGAGGCAATTGATCAATGTTCCTCTTGCACATCAATGTTCTTCTCCCTCTCTCCCTCCCTTCCCTTCTCTCTAAAAATAGAGAAATAAAATATTTTAAAAATTATTGCTGTATAATTGCCACTATGAGAGAAGCCCTCAGCCAAGGATAATATCTGGTCAAAATCCTATTGGTCAGGACATAGCTTTGAGATTTTTTTCTCTAGCTTCTGTTTTTCTCTAATGCTCAACTTTCCTGAAAACTGTACAGCTTTTCAAATTCGTTCAAGTTTTCCAGTTGCATTTTTCTCTTTTTTCTTTGCTATAGTTGTCATCTCTACACTGGACAGATCTGCAGATGGAAGAAAGACTGAGGCACCTCCAGAATTGAGTTAGACTTATATTGTAAAACCAACAGAAAATAGATGAGATCAAAAAAATGTAAGTGAGCTGAACCAACAGAATATAACAAAAAAATTCTTAGTCATATCTTTAAAGCAGACATAATGGCAAGAAGGTTCTTATGACATTACAACAAATATGGACATCTCTAATGTCTCCCAGGTCAGAACCTCATCTGTGGAACAGCTCTGTATCTTAACTATCTGCCTTTCCTTTAAATGTTTTTTAGATATGGTACTTACTTATCCAGTAATCAAAGATCCTTCTTGACTTTTTAAAAATATTGTTGACCTAGTTACTGTATCTAGTTAGGTCCTACACATATACTGGGACAGATGAGACTCTCATCTTTACAGATGAGTAACAGACAAGGAAAACACAACAAAGAGATTGCTAACAACCTAAAGTCTGTGAAAGTTTTCAGAGATGGGAAGAAAAAACAAACAGTGCACACCAAAGAATAGCATAATTCCAAAAGATATTTACTTAAGAAAAAAAGCTAGCTTAAAATATGTTTAGTGCTCTCAAAAATTATAAATAAAACATGAACTCTATAAAACAGGAGATAAAACACAAAATAAGACAATAAACTGAGTTGGAAAAGAATCTGGCAGAGTAAGCAAACAATGCCACAGCAGAATTAAAAAGAATAAAGAACAGAATTAGCAACACATAAAGCCAAACCAGTTTTGTAAAGAGTAAATACCAGAAATTCACCCACAATTCTAAAAGAAAAGCAAAGTGATGAAAATTATTGAAGAGACTGATGAATATGGAGAAAAAGCAATAGAAATCCAATACATAGCCACTGGTGCTCCTCAAGGAGAGTCAGGACAAGTAAACTATAACATCAAAGATATAACAGGGAGAAATTTCCTTGAGCTAGTAAAATTGCAGATTAGTCCTGGCCAGGTGGCTCAGTTGGAGCATTGGCCCATGTACCAAAAAGTTGAGGGTTCGATCCCTGGTCAGGGTACATACCTTAGGCTGCAGGTTTGATCTGCTGTCAGAGCATGTATGGAAAGCAATGAATCAATGCTTCTCTATCTCTAGATGTTTTTCTCTCTCTCCCTTCCTCTTTCTGTAAAATCAATAAACATATCCTCAGGTAAGGATTTAAAAAAAACTATAAATTAGAAGAAATTTACAATATACCAGAAAGAAAATCTAGGTAAGTTTTTATTTGCAAGTATAAAGACTTAATTCTACAATTTTCAAACTATAAGAAAACAGCCCCTGCTATGGTTTGTGTACTGCTAATGAGTAGTTATGTTTTCACATTCTTATGCAGTTGTGAACACAGAGTAGGGTCATACCCTGTCAGTAAAGGAGGTGAGACATCTGTCAAGAGAATTGCAATTCCATGTTATTGAAAAAGGTAAGATTTCCTTCTTTTTATGGCATGTAGTATTCCATTGCACAAATGTACCACAGCTTTTTTATCCACTCATGTACTGATGGGCATTTGGGCTATTTCCAGGTCTTGGCTATTGTAAACAATGCTGCTATAAAAATAGGAGTGCACATATTCTTTCAAATTGGTAGTTTGAGATTCTTAGGATATATTCCCAGAAGTAGAATCACTGGGTCATAAGATGGTTCCACTTTTAATTTTTGGGGGGAAACTCAATATGGTTTTTCACAGTGGCTGTACCAGTCTGCATTCCCATCAACAGTGTACCAGGGTTCCCTTGTCTTTACATCCTCACCAGCACTTGTTGTTTGTTGATTTATTAATGGTAGCCATTCTGCTGAGTGTGAGGTGACAGCTCATTGTACATCTGCAATAGTGTCAACAATAAAAATAAAGAAAAAAGAGAATGGCTATTTCAAAGTCAAATCCTGGAAAGAGATGGATTCCAGGATGAGAAAAAAGAATTTGGAAGATAAGCTTTAAATAAGAAAAAGAAGGAATTAATTTCTTTCTCTGTCTGAACTACATTCTCTTGAGCCTGGAGTCCTAAGAGTTCCAATGTGCTCAATGTTTCCAAAAGAAAAGGGAACAATGGTATCTACCATATGGAATAAATTCAGAGACTAAGGGAGTTCATGATTTAGTACCTGTCAAGATCATAGAATAATACTTGGCACATAGTAAGCACTTGGTAAGTAATAGCTATCATCACCATCACAAATATTATTCTATGTGATATAATTACTATCATTTAGCATAGTATTATTATTAAATGACATACCTTAGATTCAGCTGGGATACACAGATTTAAGGGGAGGGTTTGTGCAAATGGTCTGGAAGGGTAGGGAGGAGAGATTTTCCCTTCTCTCAGATCCACTCTTGGTCATGGGAATTAGTGACAGCTCTAAAGGAAAAGAGAAGTTAGGGTGAGGACAAAAAAACAAAAGCTCATGGCTTTCCATTTCAGCCATCCTCCCAATGTGGAGTTAGTCTCTCTGGTGTCAACATTGATGAACAGGATGTTTATTAAGTTACCCTCAAAGGAAGAAAATATCAGACTGGCTTCATACTTCTCCATAATGTACTACTGCAAATTTCAGAAAAGAATAGAACATCTATAGATTGTTGAGGATAAAAAGTTTAAGGGAAGAACATGCCAAGTCAAATTTCATTCATGAGTGAAGGCAATTGAAAAGCATTCTTAATTATGCAAAAATTCAAAATGCCTATAGACCCCTCTTTAAGGAAAAATTTATTTCATGATCCAATCAGGCCAAAAAAGGAAGAATTTTAAAAAAAGAATTCAAGAAGACTCTCTTCTTTGAGGATGCCTGGATCATCCTGCTGTAGCTGCCTGTGTTTCCCAAAGCACAAGTTCTGGCCAAGATGGAAGTGTAGGTAGACATACTGTGCCTCCTCACACAACCAACAGAAGGACACCAAGAAATTTAAAAACAAAGAACAACCAGAACTGCCAGAAAATCAAACTGCATGAAAGTCTGACTACAAAGGTGTTAAAGAAGAAACATTCACCCAGACCTATAGGAGGAGCAGGGACAGACAGCCAGGTGAAGATGACTCATGGCAAGGTAGCAGATGGAGGACTGGGGCAGGCAAGGTGGCACCTGGTAGACCCAGGGAAGTGGCAATTGTGGACTGGGAGGTCCCACGTTCACGTGCAGATAAACTGGGAGGAACAACTGGGGAGTGAGACAGACTGAGCAACCTCAAGTTCCAGTGAAGGGAAATAAAGCCTCAAACCTCTGATTGAAAACACCAGTGGGAGTTGAAGCAGCAGTGGAAGAAGCTCCCAGCCTTACAGGAGAGTTCACTGAAGAGACCAACAAGATTCTAGAATGTACACAAGCCTACCCACCCGGGAATCAGTACCAGAAGGGCCCAATTTGATTGTGGGTAGCAGGGAAAGTGACTGAAAACTGGCAGAGAGTGCAGCAAACACCATTGTTCCCTCTCCAATCTCTCCCCCACATACAGCACCACAACACAGAGATGTGGGTTCGCCTCATCCTGGCGAACACCTAAAGCTCTGCCCCTTTCTACCTAACAGGTATGCCAAGACAAAAAAAAAAAAAAAATGGCCCAAACAAGAGAATAGATCAAAGCTCCAGAAAAAATACTAAGCGACAATGAGATAGTCAACCTATCAAATGCACAGTTCAAAACACTGGTAATCAGGATGCTCACAGCATTGGTTGAATATGATAAAAAATTAGATGAAAAAATGAAGGCAATGCTAAGTGAAATAAAGGAAAATGTACAGGGAACCAACAGTGACAGGAAGGAATCTGGGACTCAAATCAATGGTATGGACCACACGAAAGAAAGAAACATTCAACCAGACAAGAAAGAAGAAACAAGAATTCAAAAAAAAAAAAAAAATGAAGAGAGGCTTAGGAACCTCCAGGACATCTTTAAATGTTCCTACATCCAAATCACAGGGGTGCCAGAAAGAGAAGAGGAAGAGCAAGAAATTGAAAATTTACTTAAAAAAATAATGAAGGAGAACTTCCCCAGTCTGGCAAAAGAAATAGACTTCTAGGAAGTCTAGGAAGCTCAGGGAGTCCCAAAGAAGTTGGACTAAGGAAGCACACACCAACGCACATCATAATTACATTACCAAAGATTAAAGATAAGGAGAGAATCTTAAAAGCAGCAAGAGAAAAGGAGAGAGTTACCTACAAAGGAGTTTCCATAAGACTGTCAGCTGATTTGTCAAAAGAAACCTTACAGGCAAGAAGGGGCTGGAAAGAAGTATTCCAAGTCATGAAAGGCAATGACCTACATTCAAGGTTACTCGATCCAGCAAAGCTATCATTCAGAATAGAAAATAAGATAAACTGCTTCCCAGATAAGGTCAAGTTAAAAGAGTTCATCATCACGAAGCCCTTATTAATATGAAATGTTAAAGGAACTTATCTAAGAAAAAGAAGATAAAAAATATGAACAGTAAAATGACAACAAACTGACAGTTATTAACAACCAAACCTAAAACAAAAACAAAGCAAACAACTAGAACAGGAACAGAATCACAGAAATGGAGATCACATGGAGGGTTATCAGTGGGGAAGTAGGTGGGGAGAGAGGGGGGAGAGGTACAGAGAATAAGTAGCATAAATGTTAGGTAGAAGATAGACAGGGGAAGGTTAAGAATAGTATAGGAAATGTAGAAGCCAAAGAATTTATATGTTACATGAACATATGGGGGGACCCATGGACATGAACTAAAGGGGGGAATGCGGGTGGGAGGGGGTGCAAAGGGTGGAGTGGAATGAAGGGGGGAAATGGGACAACTGTAATAGCATAATCAATAAAATATTTTTTAAAAAAATTCAAGAAGATAAAGTATGAAAGAGACTGTGGTGAATACCAAAGGTATTAAGTATAAAAATCAATTAAACATAACTATAGTAAGTATAGTTACAGACAGAATGCAAGTATCATAAATAATTCTTAGCACATAGTAATTTTTTTTAAATTAAGGCTTAAAACTCAAGATTATACTGACATAAACTTGGGAATTGTGTGAGGTGGAGGGAGTAAGAGAAGAGAAATATGAGGAAGTAGAAGTGCCCCATATTCTTAACTTACAAAGATATCATCTTAATTATGTTAGTTAGAAAAGTTGTATGTGTTATTTTAAAATAAAATGTATGCCTTGCAGAGTACTAAGGCAAAAAATTAAAAAAATATATAGTTGATATAGCAAAAAAGGAGAGTGGGGCGAAAACCAGACACACAAGTAGAAGGGAAAAATTATTAAACCAAACGAAAATATTTATTTTTATTAGTATAAAATATAACATGCAACATAATATGAATCATTTTGTGCTGAAAAATAAGGCATCAGACCATATGAAGTTCTCCGAAATATAAGGAGCTATGTATAGAAATATAGTAGTAGTGAGAGATTTTAATAAGCCTCCTTCAGTCCTTGACAAATAAATAGAATACAAAAATATAGAGGGCCTGAATATAATTTTAAGTCTACCTTAATGCATATGTAATGGAAAGTACATATCCATTAAGTACATGTTACGTAAATGTTAATATTTCCTATGTCACAGACACAGTGACTGACCCTTGTCCACAGAAACTTGGAGGCTTGAATAAGTGTTTCTTGTGAACCAAATTTTTCACCACAATATTATTTTATTATAACAAACAAACAAAAAAAGCAGATTAGTGAAACAAATCATGGTATAAACATATGGTGAGTATTATTGAGTCAATAAAATATAAACTTTTTAGCGTAACAAAATGCTTTTGATATATTTCTAAGTGAAACAGCATTTAGCAAAACATTTTACTCATTGTACCTGTAGGAGAGTGCAGCCAGGGGGCCCCAAAAAGAAGGATTTGTAATGGGGTTCAGAACTTGGGGTGTCCAGGAAATATTAAAAATATGGGATGTCCTCACCCTCACAAGTCTGAGCTGGGGGATGGAATACATGGAGCAGGGCCGTTGAGTTGTTTTGCATAGCAACAGTTTTGCAGATAACCTCTAGAATGGTCATTTAACATATCTATAACCTTTAACTGGTTTCATAGATATGTTAAATAGCTGGTTTCATAGATATGTTAAATAGCCAGGGAAAAGGGAATGACTTTCACCCAAGATGTAACTGGGAGGCAACTCCCCAGCCCCCATTACAGCGCCTGCATGAGAGCTTGGAGATGATTGGCTCCATGCCATAGGGCCATACCTGCCCAGACTCATTATGGCAGCCCAGTAAAGCTGGAAGGATATGAGAGTCCTGGCAAGTGTAGCCGATTGCGGGAGGAGTCGGAAATGGGGCTGCAGAGGAAGATTGGCTCAGGAATCTAAAAGCAGACGCGGCAGCCATTGAAGAGAGAACCATGGAGTTTTGGCCAGAATGGGGACTCCCACAACCATGTGAGAGAGAATCACCATGTAGGTTTAGCAGAGAGAACCACAACGTGGCTTTAGCAGAGAACCATCACATGGCTTTCTATTTCTTTTCCTGAAATATGGTACCTTGGACTGGGCAAAGGGGGAAAGAAGGACTGTGTGTTTGTGGGTGTTTTAAGGGACCTTGGGATTTTGATGAAGACATTAAGTCATTACTCTTAAGTCTGTATAACTTGAATAAATAATTCCTTTCCTTTTCACCAACCTCTAACATGGAGAGCTATAATTCTCTGGTGAAGGGAAAGGTGAACCTAGTACAGGGAGACCCCAGGAGAAGGTGGTGTCAACTACGTAACATTGTGGGACCCCCTTCCCTGGCGGCCAATCAGGGAAAGTCATGGGAGACCACGTGTGCAGTAGCTTTAAAGTAATACAACTACTTGCACAAGCACAATAAAAGGCCACCAAAACTAGCCGGGAAGGATCTGCCCTATAAGAATAGAGTTCCTCTAGCCTGTGAGGTCAGTCTCTACTTGGAGTTGGCCTGCTTCCATGTTCTCTGCTATAAACTCTGGGAATTCGGTTGAATTCTTTATCCTGATTACCAAGAACCTTGTTACCTGTGCCCACCTGTGACATAACCATTTGGGGGAAATGAAAAAGTATATGTGCCTGGGTATGGGTATGTAACTGAGTAACCAAGAATAAGAATGAATATCCCAGATTTTGGAAATATGCCAGTATTGGGATCCTTTGTGATCATCTGACCAGTCATGGTGGTAAATCTCACCATTGGTAAAGGCAGGTGCTTCTCTAGAATGAAGAAATGTTCCCACTGTTAGTTCCCACTGTTAGAGGTTAGTTCTGGAGCACAAAGTGATGGGAGGTAAGGAGATCTCTTGGTTCTGCCCAGGCCCAGTGGGCAGGACACCCAAATTTAAGTGTGGAGAAGTTCAGAAGAGTTCTTATGAAAAAGCACATACATCTTCCACTTTTATTTATGACTTTCAATGTATATATATTTAATTTAAAATTTTATTTCTATGTATTCTTCCCACTTATTCACAAATTATATGGATCAAGTCTGTATGAAACTATTAGTAGGAAATGAGTTTTAATAAATGGGAAAAATTTAACATATATTTTCAATAATGCCTTTATAAATTATTTTAAATAATTTATAAATAAATATTTTATAATATTTAAAGTATTATAAGATATTATAATATTTTAAATAATTTCCAAATTTGGGAAATATAGAGCCATTGGTCTTTCCACTTTTGAATAATTGGCAACCAAAAATTTTAAATATACATTGAAATGATTAGTAATGAAGGAAAACTGAATGAAAATTAATAATAATAATAGTGGATAAAAATTACTTCATATTTACTATAAAGTGTAGGAAACCATTCTGCATGACGTTGGCCCAGCTCACACTGGGAGATGCACAGGACCCACGCCCATGGGGAGACCAGGCCTGCTATGTATCTAGGCCACTTTGAGTCTTGCTTTTTGCTGAAAACTCCCTCACTCTGATTTGTGGCAAACATTTACTGCAAAGTAAGTTCCTAAAAAACATTCTAAACCTTCCAAGGACCAGTGTAACCGGTTCAACTACTCTTGCCTTTTCATTTGCAAATATTCCTCTTCTGTGATGTGATTACCAGCATCCTCTCCTTTGTTTTCTATAAAAGGTAACTGCCTAAAAAAACCTGTGCATAGTAAATGAGGACCATCATGTAATGTGCCAAGAAACCCAATAAAGGCCTGTTCATGGCAGAGGGCACAGCTTTAGCTCCCCTTTAGAGAAAAGCCATGCTGCCCCTTTTCCTCCACCAGACTCAGTAGTCCATGTGAATGTCTCCTTTTCATCCATAATGATGCAGACACTGCAGGCCGGTGTCCACATCATAAAGTACTTCATTTTCTAACAGTTTTAAGTATATTACTTATTTATTCCTCATAATAACTTTATCATATAAGCTTCTATTACTTATCTCTATTTTTTAAATGAGGAAAATAAGGTACAAAGAGTTAAGTTATTTGCACAGGGATACACAACTATTTAATGCTTCTTCATTCCTCAGGACTATGGCCTCAAGAACAACCAAGCACTTGATTCAGAGTTTAACTCTAACTTACCTGAATCAATCAAGACCCAGGATAGGGCATCATAAGTGCATACCAGGTGAACACCAAGGTCAATATATCCAAAATGAGGCTGTGTAAGAGGAAAGAACTAAAGTCCATAGCTAAGGACCGAAAGAGTCGGGGCCTACTAGGGAAGAAGTTCAAATTAGACTCAAAGATGAGGCTAGGGGAATTTTTTGAGCCAAAGCACAAGTGGTTGTTAGGCTGTGCTCCGGCTACAGAGTGAGCATGCCTGGAGAGAGAGAGAAGGGGAAGAAAGAAGGAGGAGAAGGAGGAAGAGGAAGAAAAAAACAGCCCAGAGCACAGCTAGCACCACTCTGGCTCTCAGTCACCTTTCTCCGGGCAAATCAGAATTGACCTTTCCCCAGTGTGAATATCCTGACTCATTCTCAGAAGCCTTTGAGGTAGGAAGCAGATTCTCACAATCAGTCCTCCAGCCCTGTCCATGTCTATAAGAATCTCCTAAGAAGCTGTTAAAAATTCCTGGGAGCCACTGTTGAATACACCAACGAGAGAAACAAACGTCCAGGAACTTTCAGGATTCAAACGTGATGTTTTATTGGCCAAAGCTTTACCTGCGCAGGGGCGAACTCTCCCAACGTGTCCGGAGACACAGTGCTCCTAAGAGCTTCAAATGAGAGTCGCGCCCTTAACGCTCACAGCTAGCGTTTTTATGGAAGCGAGCAAGCAAGCACATTACAGAAGCAAATGTGGCAGTTAGCTATTGGCAGCCGGACTGCATGTTCAGCGCGTGGACAATCCTGTGGTTGGCTGGACTACCCATGCTAGGCTCGTGCTCTTTTTAGCAATTGGTCGGAGAGGCTCGTGATCAGAAGGCTGGGGCAACTGTCCGGTTGGCTATCTGCTAGGTCAGCTCTGTTTACTCTGCCTCTCTTATCTTCCTGGAACACAAGCCTAAAGATTAGCATGGCTAGCAGTTTTGGCTTTTCTAAGCTAATTTTCTTAACACTAATTTTCTTAACACTAACTTCCTATGCAGCTTTCTTTGTTCTCTACACCACCCTCAGAAATCCCAAGTCCACTGGTCTGCTTTAGGGCCCATGATTCTAAATTTTAAACAAGCTCCCCAAGCAGTGAGGGCACCATGCTTTGAGAAAACAGACCCTATACACTTCCTAGGTAACAAGTACAGAAGCTGTGCACAGGACCATTGGGAGGTAAGTGCCTCCTCTCTGAATATCAGGTTTTCTGGCTTACTGGGGTATATGGGAGGTTCAAGGTCTCAGAGAACGTGACAAAACAAAGAAAGCTACATGATAGGATGGCTGTATGTGGATGGAGGGAGCTGGAGTATGATGCCATGGAATTGTAATATATTTCAATGTCATATCTCAAAAGATCCCAAATTTACAACTCATGTGAATCTCCTGCTATATCACAATAAAACTTTTTAAAGAAAATTCTAAACAGATGTTATCCAGCCACTGACATGGTCAGGTGCTTATGTGTGTGCAGAGATAAGTGCTAGGGTGTTTCCTAGGGATCTGGTGTTAGTGTTAACTCCTGTTAGCTCAGTCTTTTGTGTGAATTTTGAGGAAGAAAGGAATATGGTTAGTTGTCAGGATCTGGATGGTGCTAGAATGTGAGAGAATACAGGTGGTATTAACACTGTAATTAATATGAAAAGGGGTAGATTGATGTGAATAAACACTGGTCCAAGGGAAACATTGATCATGTTGTCAGTAGGAACTTTAACAGCAGATCTATTTGGCTGTCTGGCTATCAATTCCTAGATCAATGGTAAATAATCTTTAGATCAGTGGTAGTTATGAACATAAAATATTTTGGAAAGCATCCTTGGAAAATGGGACCTGTGGAGAACAAAGAAGGAGTTAACCTTGAAAAAAAATTAGAAAAAACCATAACCACTAATGGTGTTAGGCTTATATTCCAAGAAGATAAGAAGAGCAGGGTAAACAGAGCTGACTTGGCAGATAGCCATCTGGACAGTGGCCCTAGCCTTCTGATCATGAGCTTCTCCGACCAATTATCAAAAAAGAGCACGAGCCTAGCATAGGTAGTCCAGCCAACCACAGGATTGTCCACGCGCTGGACATGCAGTCCGGCTGCCAATAGCTAATTGCCACATTTGCTTCTGTAAAATGCTTGCTTGTTCCTCCCCTAGAAAAACCCTAGCTGTGAGCGTTAGGGGCCCGACTCTCATTTGCAGCTCTAAGGAGCACTGTGTCTCCGGACACGTTCGGAGAGTTCGCCCCTGCGCAGGTAAAACTTTGGCCAATAAAGTAACATCTTTGAAACCCTGAAAGTCTCCGACATTTGTTCTCGCGATTGGTGGATGCTACAGGACCCAAACTGGCAGCTCAGTCAGAGCCCAGATGGCTTGATAGTCCATGAACAGAAGTAGAAGTTCTCGCTATTGAACAGGATAGCAGCAACTAGAGTAGATTAGTAGTACTAGGGATAGTACCATAGTACCAGGGATAGGGATGGGAGGACAAGCCATTTTGGTGACAAAGTCCACCACCACCAGGAAAGAGACCTGCTTTGAGGGGAGAGTCGATTGGACATTAATCTAATGTGAAAGTTTCTAGAGACATCTACAGTCAAAAGCAGGAGGTAGCAGTTTATTAGGTCAACCAGGCTTGTCCTTGACCTGGACACAGGCATTACAGTAGGGAGAATCCTAAATGGCGTCATTCAAAACCTTGTACATTCCTGGGGCTAGCGGGATTGCATATTGTTCTCTGCTTTACCAGGTTCACTGAGACACTGATCCCCACCATGAGCTCCAGTAAGCCACCAAGGTAAGCTGTTTGTCTTGATAGGCTCTCCCAGCATTTTGTACTATCACATGGCCTTGAATCTTAGTTAGATGAGTTCTAACTCATCATATGTAGCTAAATGCCTACACAGTGTATATGTGCTTCCTTGATAAATTTAGCCAGGGACACAAAGTTCTCTGGTTTAAAACTTTTCCATAGTAGGACTGCCTCTGCTGCTCCCTGGCCTTCAGGATAAGGGATTGAACACTTGACAGGTAGTTAGGGCTGTTTAGAGTGGCAGAATTCAATACTAAAAAAGAGAGACAGAAGAGAGACTCAAGGCTGTGCTTTTAAATATTTAAAGCAGCTTTGATTGCAGCCACTCCCTCAGTGGGTGATTGTTCTCAGCTAGAGCCAGCTTCTAGGAGTGACATTTCATGGACGACATACAAGCACTAGCAAGTTCCCAGGTGGGAAGGGATAAGCCCCACAGCAGTGCATTAAACCTTCATGAAATGAGTACTGACTGACTGAAGTAGTGATTCATTCCAAATTTGAGCAGCTCCAACATCGTCAGGAGGAGGGGGCTAGTTTCTAAAATAGCTCATCTTCAGACTCTTAAAGAGTTATTCCTCATTTTGAGTTAAAATCTATCTTCATTTAACTTCCTGTTCTCTGTTCTACAAGTATGTCTTCAGGCCATATCAGTTCTACCCATTCTTTCACGTGATAATTGTCATTTTCTGCAATTTCCTTCATTTGTCCCTATCTAGTGGCTCACTTGTGAGCATGCTCCAATATGTCAATGTGCCTCTTAAAGTGTGTACAAAGAATGTAGTATTCCAGGTGTGGTCCGATAGATCCCTAGTACAAGATTATCACTCCCTTGCTAGAGATGGTGGGCTTTGTTATTGTTGTTGTTATCATCACATCAGAAATTTACTTGGTTAGCTATATTTGCTTTAAAAAAAACTCACCTGCCTTTCCATTCTTCACTCACCTTAATTATGCAGTTGTTTGTGGAGCCAAGTATAAGTTGTAACATTTAGAACACAATGCCTGAATTATGGTCTCATTATAATAATCATTATTTTTCTATTTGTTTAAAGATTTTATTTATTTATCTTTAGAGGGAAAGGGAAGGAGAGAGAGAAATATCAATGTATGGTTGCCTCTTGTGCGACCCCTGCTGGGAAGTGGCCTGCAACCCAGGCCTGTGCCCTGACTGGGAATCCAACCCTGGGTGACCCTTTGGTTCACAGCCCCCCCCCCCCCAATCCACTGAGCTACACCAGCCAGGGCTCATTATAATAATCATCATTTTAAATTTCATCTTATTACCTAAGACCACTATAACCACTACAAAATGGAACTACCACGTAAAATAAGCTATTAAGTCAGGCACCACCTCCTTCAGCCTCAGAAATGGAAATACTACCTTGCATTACATCTGCTGTTGGATTTTGAGACCCTGGTATCTCACCCCTCCCATTTTTGCTTGGACACCTCTAATTAAGCCCTGCCTCCAGAACGGAGTCTCCCTGGCTCCACCCCTTGGCCTCAGCTCTGAAGCCTCCGGCATCCACCCTGTCCACTCCTACCCGCCGGGGAAAAAGCAATGGGTGTAGTCGCTGATTGGCTGGCTAGGGCGCAGGTTGATGGCGTAGAGCTGACAAGCTTCTGTGCCCCCGTTGGCCCGGGTGGAAGGCCGCCTGTGTAAGATGGCTGGCGGTCCGGGTTGCTGCGGCCTCGGGGAGTGGAAAGTTATGGTACATCCTCTCCCTACATTTCGCTATGAGTTTCCTAATAGACTCCAGCATCATGATTACTTCCCAGGTGAGCCACTGCCTCCTGCCCCAGGGCCCCTCAGCCTCATTTTTCAGAATTGTCTTCTCGCGGCCTCCTCTATGCAAGCTGACCCGAGTTCCGCTCTCCTTGCTCGCGGCCTGCACCCGCCTCGTGGGTTCCCGGAACTTGGGGAGGGCGTGAAATTCGCTGCGTCCTGTGCTCTCCGCCCTAGTTGTCCGGAGGCAGCCTGTGGTATTGGGAACCCCAACCCAAGCCTCCATCCCACCCTACTCTACCCTCTGCTTTCATTCTACTTTTGGGAGGGGTCAAGTGACAGGTGGCCTCAGCGCCAGAGCCTATGCCTTGAGAGAATGGAGCTGTCCCCAAAGCGCCCGAAGCTTCTGGACTGAGACCCTGACCCATGGAATTGGGGGAAGATGTGCTTCCCGGCGCAGAGTGCGCAGCCGGCCAGTCGGGGCTGGCTCCTGGGTTCAGATAGGAGTTTTGCTGGTTGGTTGTCAAATGCTGAATCCGGGTGTGGAGGTATTTGTCCCCGCCACTTCAGAGATCTTCAAAGTGTGATGTTAACACATTCCTTATCCTCTGTTTGGGGCTGTGCTTTTCAGATCTTTTTCCGACGCTCCTTTCTTCCCGATTGGCCACCTTCATTCACTCGTACCGTCAATGAATTTATATAAAGCTCTGAGGGTACAGACATAAATAAGACACTGACTGTCCCTGCTCTATAAAAGTTTCATCTAGTAAGCTTCTTGCTTGTACTATGTAATTCGTTGAATTACTTTATTTTATCTTCTTTATAGCACTCATCAAAGTACTGATATCATTTACTTATTTGTTTATGAATTTATTTATTGAGATCCTGTCTTGTTCATAGCTGTTTCTCCACTCAAGTGCAAGCACTCAGTATTTGTTACCCAACTCTTAATATTTGGAGAAGCTCAGACTATCTAATTGTGTATCCTCATTTTTCAAGTTATTTAAAGTACTTAAAATTTTTTTTTACTTTTATTTGGGTGCAGTTGGTTAATAAAATTATATAGGTTTCAGGTGTACAATTCTGTAATACATCATCTGTATATTGTGTATTCACCAACCCAAGACAAGTCTCCTCCATCACTATTTATCCCCCATACCCTCGTCTACTCCCCCAACCCCCCTTTCCTTCTGGTAATCACCATAATATCATCTGTGTCTAAGAGGGGTTTTTGGTTTTTTGGTTTGTTTGTTTGTTTGCTTTTTGCTTAATACCCTCACCTTTTTCACAAATCCCAGCAACTTCCCTTTCCTCTGACAGCTGTCAGTCTGTTCTCTATGAGTCTGTTTTATTAGATTCCAAATTTGAGTGAAATCCTATGGCACTTGCCTTTCCCTGACTGGCTTATTTCACTTAGCATAATGCTCTTCAGGTCCATCCATGCTGTCACAAAGGGTAAGAGTTCTTTCTATTTTACAAGCAAGTAGTATTCCAATGTGTAAGTCAACCACAGCTTTTTTATACACTCATCTACTGATGGACACTTGGGCTGCTTCCAAATGTTGGCTCTTGTAAATAATGCCACAATGAACATGTGGGGGCATATATTCTTTTGAATTAGTGTGTTGGGCTCCTTCAGATGTATTCCCAAAAGTAAAATCACTGGAACATAAGGCAGTTGCATTTTTAATTTGTTTTGGAATTTAAAAAATTTATTGAACTTTTTTCCATTACCATTTAGTCCCCTTATCCCCTCCTCACCCCACAATCACCACACTGATGCCATGTCCATGAGTTCCTTTTCCTTTTTGCTTAATTCCTCCACTCCCTAACTTCCCCCCATCCTTGCTTAGTTGTAATCCTGCTCTCTATGAATCTGTCCTATTTTGCTTGTTAGTTCAGTTTGTTCATTAGATTCCATATATGAGTGAATTCATGTGGTATTTGTCTTTTTTTTTTTTTTTTTTGATGGCTATAATGAACTCCAGGTCCATCAGTGTTGTTGCAAAGGCAATTTTTTCTTTTTCTTTTTTATGGTTGAGTAGTATTCCATTGTGTAAAGGCCCCATAGTTGTTTTATCCACTTATCTATTTACTGACGGACACTCAGGTTGCTTCCATATCTCGGCTGTTGTAAATAACGCTGCAATGAACATAGGAGTGCTTATATTCTTTCATATTAGTGTTTTAGATTCCTTTGGCTGTATTCCAAGAAGTGGGATCACTGGGTTAAAAGACAGATCCATTTTAAATGTTTTGACATATCTCCATACTGCTTTCCACAGAGGCTGTCCCAATCTGCATTCTCACCAACAGTGCAAAAGGATTCCCCTTTCTCCATATCCTTGACAACACTTGTTTGTGGATTTATTGATAGCCACTCTGACAGATATGAGATGGTATCTCATTGTGGTTTTAATTTGCATTTTTCTGATGATTAGTGACAATGAACATCTTTTCGTATGTATATTGGCCATGTGCATGTCCTTTTGGAGAAGTGTCTATTCAGGTCCTTTGCCCATTTTTAGTTGGATTCTATGGCTTTTTTGGTGTTGAGTTGAATGAGTTCTTCATAAATTTTGGATATTAACCTCTCATCAGATACATCTTTGGTAAATATGTTCTCCCATTCAGTGGATTCTCTTTGCATTTCCTTGATGGTTTCCTTTGCTGTGCAAAAACTTTTTAATTTAATGTAGTCCCACTTCTTTAATTTTTTGTTTTCCTTGCCTGAGGCAATATATCAGAAAAACTATTGCTATAAGAAAAGTCCAAGATTTTACTGCCTGTGTTTTCTTCTAGAATTTTTATGGTTTTGAATCTAATATTTAAGTCCTTAATCCATTTTGAGTTTATTCTTGAGCATGGTGTAAGAAAGTGGTCTAGTTTCATTTTTTGCATGTATCTGTTTAATTTTCCCAACACCACTTATTGAATAGACTGGCTTTACCCCATTGTCTGTTTTGTTTTTTATTTTGCCTCCTTTGTCAAATATTGATTGACCATAAGGCATAGATTTATTTCTGGGCTCTCTGTTCTGTTCCGTTGCTCTATATGTCTGTTTATATAACAGTACATGCTGTTTTGATTACTATGACCTTGTAATATAGTTTGATATCAGGTAGCATGATTTCCCCAATTTTGTTATTCTTTCTCAAGATAACTGTAGTTATTTGGGATCTTTTGTGATTCCATATAAATTTTTGAAATATTTGTTCTAGTTCTCTGAAATATGCCATTGGTATTTTGATAGGAATTGTGTTGAATCTATAGATTGCTTTGGGTAACATAGGCATTTTAATGATGTTAATTCATCCTATCCATGAACACAGTATATGCTTCCACTTATTTGTACCTTCAATTGCTTTCTTCAGTGTCTTATAATTTTTTTAAGTACAGATCTTTTACATGCTTGGTTAAATTTATTTCTAGGTATTTTTTTGATGCAATTGTAAATGGGATTGTTTTTCTTAGTTCCCGTTCTGATAGTTCATCATTAGTGTGTGTAAATGCACCTGATTTCTGGATATTTATTTTTTACCCTATTGTTTTATGGAATTTATGTATCAGTTCTAGTAGTTCTTGGTGGAATCTTTAGGATCTCTATAAACAGTATCATGTCATCTGCAAATAATGACAGTTTTACTTCTTCCTTTCCAATTTGGATACCTTATATTTCTTCTTCTTTTCTGATTGAATAGGACTTGCAGTACTATGTTGAATAAAAATGGCAAAAGTGGACATCCCTGTCTTATTCCCTTACTTAAGGGAAACACTTAGAGTATTTGCCCCTTGAGTATTATGTTGGCTGCTATTAGTTGGCCATATATGGCCTTTATTACATTGAAGTATGTTTCCTCTCTTCCCACTTTGCTGAGAATTTTTATCATAAATGGCTGCTGAATTTCATCCAATGCTTTTTCCACATCTGTTCATATGATCATGTGATTTTTTTATCCTTCATTTTGTGCATTTATTGATTTGCAAATATTGTACCAACCTTGCATCCCTGGGATTAATCCCACTTCAGCATGGTGTGTGATCTCTTTAATTTACTGCTGGATTCAGTTTGATAATATCTTGCCAAGAAATTTAGTATCTATGTTTATCAGAGTTATTGGCCTATAGTTTTCTTTCTTTGTTGTGTCTTTATCTGATTTTGGAATTAGGATAATGCTGGCCTCATAAAATGAGCTTGGCAGTTTTCCCTCTTAAATTTTTTGGAATAGTTTGAGGAGAGGTGTTCCTTTCAGAATGTTTGGTAAAATTCACCTGCAAAAGCATCCAATCCAGGACTTTTGTTTTGGGGAATTTTTCATTTACTTCTTCAATTTCACTCGGTGTAATCTGTCTGTCCAGATTCTCTGATTATTCTTGATTCAGTTTTGGAAGATTGCATGTTCTAAAAATTTATCCATTTCACTCAGATTGTCCAATTTTTTGGCGTACAGTTGTCTGTAATATTTTCTTATAATCCTTTGTACTTTCTTGGTATCAGTTGTTAGTTCTCTTTCATTACTGGTTTTATTTATTGGGTCCTCTCTCTTTTTTCTCTGTGAGTCTGGCAAATGTTTTCTCAATCTTGTTTGTCTTTTTAAAAAAAAAACAGATCTTGGTTTCATTGACTGATCTTATATATATTTTTAGACTCTATTTTGTTTATTTCAACTCTAATCTTTATTATTTCCTTTCTTCTACTTACTTTAGGCTTTGTTGTTCCTTTTTTAGTTACTTTACGTATAAACAGATTATTTATTTGAGATTTTTGTTGTTTCTTGAGATAGGCCTATAATGCTATGAATTTCCCTTAGGACTGCTTTCATTATGTCCCATACATTTTGGGTCGTTGTGTATTCATTTTCATTTGTTTCCAGGTATCTTTTATTTCTATTTTTGATCTAATTGTTAATCCATTTATTTAGTAACATGTTATGTGGCCTCTATATGTTTGATGTTTTCTGGGGGTTTTTTCTTCAGACTGATTTCTAGTTTCATACCATTATAGTCAGAGAAGATGCTTGATATGATTTCAATCTTGTGAAATTTATTGAGACTTGTTTTGTGTCCTGCCTTGTTGTCTATCCTAGAAAATATTCCATGTGTGCTTGAAAAGAATGTATATTCTGCCACTTTGGGGTGAAATGCTCTGAAGATATCTATTAAATCTATCAGATCATGTGTGTCATTTAAGGCCTCCATTTCCTTGTTGATTTTCTGTTTGGAAGATCTATCCATTGATGTCAATGGGGTGTTAAAATCCCCTACTGTGAGTGTATTACTGTTACTTTCTCCCTTTATGTCCATCATGATATGCTTTACATATTTAGGTGCTCCTCTGTTGGGTGCATAAATATTTACTAGGGTTATATCCTCTCATTGGATTTTTCCATTTATCATTATCGGGTGTCCTTTTTCTCTTATAGAGTTTGTTTTACAGTCTATTTTGTCAGATATAAATATTGCTATCCCAGCTTTTTTTCCCTTTTCATTTGCATGAAATATCTTTTTCCATTCCTTTAGTTTTAGTCTGTGTGTATCTTTTGTTATCAGGTGGGTCTCTTGTAGACAGCATGTATATGGGTCTTGTTTTCTTATCCATTCAGCCAGCTTATGTCTTTTGGAGTATTTAAGCCATTTACACTTAAAGTGATTATTTATAGGAATGTATTTATTCCCATTTTATTCTTTTAGCAATGTTCCTCTGTTTTCTCCTCCTTCTCCTCCTCCATCTTCTTCCCAATCTGTATCTGTCTCCTTCCTCACTATCCCCCTCCTCCTCCTCATTCTTTCTTCCTTTAACATTTCTTGTAATACTGGTTTGGTGGTAACAAACTCCTTTAGCATTTCCTTGTTTGGGAAGCTTGTTATTTCTCCTTTAATTTTAAATGATAGCCTTGCTCAGTAAAGTAGTCTTGGTTGTAGGTCCTTTCTTTTCATCACTTTGAATATTTCATGCCTTCACTTCTGGCCTGAAATGTTTCTGTTAAGTAATCAGCTAATAGTCTTATGGGATCTCCCTTGTAGGTAAATAACTTTCTTTTCCTTGCTGCTTTTTTCTTTGTCAAAAAAAAAAAAGAGAGAGAGAGAGAAAAGATTATCTATTTGTCTTTAACTTTTCCCATTTTAATTATGATGTGTTGGGCATGAGCCTCATTGGACTCATATTTTTTGTGACTCTCTATACTTCTTGGACTTGTATGTCTTTTTTCTTCACCAGGTTAGGGAAATTTTGGGTTACTGTTTCTTCAAATAGGTTCTGAATCCTTTGCTCTCTCTCTCTCTCTTCTCCTTTTGGTACCCTTGTGATGCTGATGTTGTTACAATTTATCTTGTTCCAAAAGTCCCTTAAACTATCTTCATTATTTCAACTGTTTTTACTTTTTGCTTCTCTTATTACGTGTTTTTTCTACTTTGTCCTTCAAATCACTCATTTTATCCTCTGCTTCATCTAACCTATTGTGTATTTATTTCAGTATATTCTTCATTTCATGTATTGTATTCTTCATTTCTGTCTGGTCCTATTTTATGATTTTTATATCCTATTTCATGCTACTGAGTATTCTTATAACCATTGCTTTGTACACTATATCTGATATATTGCTTGCCTGCATTTCATTTATCTTTTTTTTCTGGAGCTTTCTTCTGTTCACCATTCGGGCCATGTTTCTTTCTTTTCTTTTTTGATTTACTCTTTCTTGTATTTTTTTTCCATTGTCATTTAGTCCTCTTATACTTCCTTCCTGCAAGCAATCACTACTCTGTTGTCCATGTCCATGGGTCCTTTTTCCTTTTCACTCAATCCCTCCACCCTCTCATCCCCCCACACTAGCTGTCATCCTGCTCTCCATCTATCAGTCTGTCCCCATTTTTCTTGTTAGTTCAGTCTGTTCATTAGATTCCACATATGAGTGAAATCATGTGGTATTTTGTCTTTCTACAAGGTTTATTTCACTTAGCATCACTTTCTCCAGGTCCATCCATTCCATTGCAAGGGTAAAACTTTCTTCTTTTTCACAGCCAAATAGTATTCCATTGTATAAATGTCCCATAGTTGTTTTATCCACTCATCTACTTATGCACACTTGGGGTACTTCCATATCTTGGGGCATATTTCTTTGTATTTCCATTTTGGCTACCTCTTTCTGTTTGTTTCTATGTATTAGGCAGAGCTGCTATGACTCTCAGTCTTGGTGGGGTGACTTTATGTAGTACGTATCCTGTGGTATCCGCGTATACCGTCTCCTTGATCACCTACCTATGCTGGGTGCTCAAGGAATGTCCCTTGTGTGGGTTATATGGGCCCTCCTGTTGTAATTGAGTCTTAATTGCTATTGGCCCATTCATGAGTGGGATTGACCCTCAGAATGGCTCATATAAGGCTCAACCCTGACCACAATGTGCAAGGTGCTCTGCGGGTGCTACTGTACAAAGTAGAACTCACCTCAGCAGGGTCTAGTGCCTGCTGATATGTCCCTTGGATATGCTATTGTGAAGCTTATTGAATCCTGCTCTGATGTTGTCTGAAGCTGGCCACTGGGTGTGTTTGTTCTGGGCCTTTTGTGAGGGACCCCAGTGTAGACCAGTGTCAGTCATTGCTTGTGATTGGCCCTGGGCAACCTGTTTGGCACTACAAGCAATTCACAGTTTGTGCTGCTTTCTCTGGGCTGGGTATGCATGGGAAGAACCAAGCTTTCCACCAAGGCCCGCTTTTACCAGCCTCTACCTGCCTCTACCTGCCTCTACCTGCCATCTCCCCGTTAGATTCAGTCACTGAAACAGCCTCTAGCAATACTCAAATCATATGAGGTGGGCTCTCAGTGAGTCACCAAGTAGAGAAAAGTGGTGTTCACCAGATTGATTCAGGTTCTAACTTGGTGCCAGTGCTGGGTCTGAGGCTACTTAGCAGATGTCCCCAGATATACCAAGTCTAGCTGCCACCTACTGGGTGCTCACACGTGTTTGTGTTGAGGCAGGGGTCTCAGGGAGTTGACAGGGTGAGGCCAAGCTGTTTTTATCAGGCCCAAACATATCAATACTTGGCCATGTGAAGGGAGGGCTCTGCTCCAGTCAGGCATGCAAGGGAAAAATGGCCCCTGACCTAGAGCTCCACAACTCAGTCTGTCCCATATTCTGCTGGAGAGGAGATGGAGCCCAGCAGGATTGGGCCACCAGAGATCGGGAGGATAAGGCTAGTGGATTGCCAGTGAGGGGGGGGTGCCAGTCAGGATTTATGACAGGCTGGGGTTGTGGCTCCTGTCCTATAGCCACACAACTCAGTCTGTCCCAAATTTTACCTGGACCTCAGCAGGGTGGAGCCCCTAGCAGTTGGGCAGGTGGGGCCACCAGAGCCTGGGGAGTGGTTCTAGTGCAGGAGAAGCACCAGTCAGATTCATGGGAAAGTGGGGACAATGGCCTCTACCCCAGAACCATGTAACTCAGTCACTGACACTCCCTGAGTCTTCTCAGACCTCCACACCCTGGGCAAGGTAGCTGAATCTTCAAAGGGGTATAAGGTCCACAGGGTGGATCAAGAGGGAATCCATAAAGTGAGACAATGCTTCTTCCTCTCCTTCCCCCTAGACCCCCTCCACTGACCCCCTCTCCCCACTAGCTGATGCTATACAGAGGGAAGTGCTCCACCCAAGAAAGATTGTGTCTGCTGTACAGGAGCATGTAATGTACTTTTTCTTAATTATTCTTCTTTGAAGTGACAAATGACAGAAACAGGGTTTTGGGGGTGTTTTGTTTTTTTTTTTTTGAGATTTAAAGTACATTAAATCTTTGTTTTTTGATCCAGGTTTTATATTGCTTCATCCTAATGCTTCTGTCTTTGGAGAAGAGCATTGTCCTCGTCTCTTGAAAAATTTTTATTACAACGTTTTAGAAAGTATGAAATGAGGAACACCCTAATAACTTTATTTTTAAATTTACCATCCTTTATATAATTTCCATAACTATTGTGTTAGACTGCATAATATTTAAATGATTGATGTACAAAAATCTGGATATGTATTTCTTTTGCTTTTCTAACTTCTCTAAGGCTTCTTGTTGCCGTTAGTGACAGCTCAGGGTTAGTTTTAGCCCTAGTACCAACTCAAGAAAAATGATAATATTTAACTAGCTTTTTATTTCACTTGATATAAAAATAAAGATGTCAGTGAGGAAATTGATATTGCGTGTAGCCTCTAAGGCTTTTAATATCTGATCTTTTATGCCATTTAATACTTTAACATTCACACATGCCTTTCACATGCAATATTAAATTCTCAAACTTGCTCTTTACAAATGAGAAACTAAAACCCAAAGAATCCATTGCAAGGAATGTTCTGTGTTCAAATATTTATGTGGCTACTTCATCATTTTTTAGGTTTTGGTAAAAATGTCACTTTGGGAAGGCTTTACCTGACTCCTGGGCCCTAGTCAAAGTAGCCTCTATTCCAGCCCCCTTCTATCTCATTTCCCTCTGTTAATTTCTTCTTAGCATCTATAACTATTGTTTGTATTTCTGTTAGAAGTAAACTTCATGAGCTCCAGGGTATTCTCTTTTGTTTTCTACTGTAGTCCCTAGCATCTAGATCAATTGCTGGCACATAGCAGAGGCCTAGTAAATACAGGGTCCAGCACAAGTAAAGCCACTTTTTTATTACAAAATCATAAGCATGCAGTTAAGTAACATGATAATATCACACTCAAGCACACCATATGACATTTTAGGTGAAATGTTCAAATTAAAACTATAAATTACACTGATATTATTACCCCTCCAACCATACTCAAATAGGCCTTACTTCTGCTGGAACCCTGTATTTGCTTAATAAGCAGCGGCTGTCTAGAGAGGTGTGGTACCCTAGAAACACCTGCCCCTCGTTTTTCCTGTTTTATGTGAACTGAAAGATCATTTGAAATAAAATCTGAAATTAGAGGGCATATATTGAAGCTGGTCCAGCCTCAGGCAACATCTTGGCCACAGGATAAAGTTCAAATTCTTAATGTGGCATATGGGGTCTGTTATGATGAGACCTATCTCTTACCTCTCCAGTCTTGGTTCTCACCATTTTTCACTTCACTTTGTACCTAGCCTTCTTCTACTCCTTAACATGTTCTCTTTCTTGACCCTTTACCCATACCCCTCCACTTCTTTCTGGCTAATTCCTTCAGATTTCAGCATGAACATCCAAGAAGCCTCTCCCAGATTGGACTAGATGTCCCTATACATATTTCCACAATACGCTTTGCCCACTTCCCTTATAATATCACTATAATTACATTATCACACTGTTTTGTAATTACTTGTCTGTCTCCTCCATAGATTATAAAATTCTTCAGAGCAGTGTCCATGCTCTCTTGTCCACCATTCTATTCCCAGGCTACATATTAGGCACTAATAAATATTTGTTAAATGGATAAAGGCATAAATAAATGATCCAAGGAAGGAGTTTTTTCAGTCAGTTCTTTAATAACTGTCCTGCCAGTAGCTATCTTTCTACTTTTCAATCTGTAGCTAATTTTCAATATCGAAGTGATTTTTCTTATAAAAGCAACTATTATCTAATTCATATTTTGAACCTTCTACACAGTCATAAGACTTATCACTTTCAAATTACATTCTAAGTCCCAAGGTCAAGACTGCACAATTTAAAAAATATTAACTCTCTTTTTTAATAAGAAGCCGTGCACCTTTTATTTGCAAAACTGTTGAAAATGCTGTTTTTCTTCTGCTTGTTTTTTAGGTTCTCTATAATTTTACCAGCATTCATATTTATTTTGGACTTAATGAATTCTTTAGTTGTTTTTTTTTTTGTTAGTTGTGCAAAAGTCTTAAGCTTTTTTTGTCAATCTGAAAGGAGCCCACAATGAAATATTAAAGGTATAGATCTCTTTCTCTTTTTTTCCATTTCCCAAATATATAAAAACCATTTTGTTTGTTTTCTGTTCCTTGTTTAAAGTTCCATTTCAGAGTGATTTTTGTGATCTCATATATTGTTTTCTTTTTTATCATCTATCTCTATCATATCACTCCCAGTTCTAAGTGCCTAACTTCTCCAACTTCAGTCATGACTTCATGAGTCATGTAAACTTGGTGTCTAAATTCTGTCTCCTCTGGTAATGATTTAGAATGGCCAAAGGGTCTCCTGGCTAGTCTAGGGGTATTTTATTCTAATCTGTTCATCCCTTTTCTTCTTGGTCTGGATTCATAGTAGATCCAAGTTACTTTCTCGTACCCTCTTGTTCCTTTTCCTACATACAAAACTCCACACTTAGATTATTGCTGTAGTTCTACTACTAATTCAGGCTGATGTGGAAAATTACACAACTGTGCACATTGCCAATGCCTTGAGTTTATGGACACCATCAGCTCACTGAATCATTTTTTTCTTGACTTTAATCAGTTACTTGTTCCATTTCCCTCATAATTTCCCTGAGTCTTTATCACCCTCTTCTAAGTCCCTTATGTTTGTCCTTACCTCTCTCATTCTTAGCAGATGGCCTTACCTCCTACTTTATCAACAAAAGCTAGACCAAAAGTGCGATCTTCTACTTCCCACATCTTAATCCAATCTATAATCACAACCATTCCCAACTCCTTTCCTCCCATATCAGAAAATAATGTACTGCCTTATTTAAGGCCATTCTCTCCACCTGTGCCTTTTATCTTGGAGCAGCTTTTTGTGAAGTGGTTAAAAGCATAAGCTTTAGTTAGAATCAGTCACACAGACTTTAGATTGAATCCTGATTCTGACACTATATGTAAATGGCCTAACTTCTGTAAGCCTCAACTTTCTAAGAAAGGAGGATAATCAAACCTATCTGTTTTTTCTGATTTAATGACATTAGAGTTCCGGTAATGTAGTAAATGGTCAATAAAGGATAGCTGCTGCTAATAAGGATAAATTAATAACACCATCAACTCATCCTCCAGTGTCCCATCAGTTCCTTCTCATGTTGTTTACCTTCTTAATCTATGCTTTCTTGCTCTTGGCCTAAACTTTCCCTTTATCCCACATTCTTCTCTAGGGTACTATTTTATGTTTTCTCTCTCTCTTTCTTAGCTCTCCCTAGGGTAATTTCTGCTTATGGTCTCTATTGCCTTACCCCTAGCCAATAATCTGGTTCCTGCCTCTACCTCACTATTCAAACTGTTCTCCTTAAGGTCAGCACTGAACTCCAAGTTAACAAATCTTGAATATTTTTCAGTCCTGCTTCATTTAACACTCCTTTAAACTCTAGTCCAAGGATGTCAAACTCATTTTCACAGGAGGCCACATCAGCCTCGCAGTTGCCTTCAAAGGGCCGAATGTAATTTTAGGACTGTATAAATGTTAACTACTCTTTAACTAGGGGCAAGGAGCTTGGCACTGCCGCCAGGTAGAAATAAGGTGCTGGGCTGGATAAAACAAGATGGAGGGCCAGATTCAGCCCACAGGCCTTGTGTTTGCCACCTGTGCTCTTAGTCTATTCCCTTGGTTTTGGGGTACCACACTCTCCTAGTGTCTATTATTTGTCGGACCATTCCTTCTCTTTCTCCTTCCTGGTCTCTTTCCACTCCTATCCTCTAGTGTTTTCTTCTTAGCATATTGCTCTTCTCATGCTACATACTATTCCTGGATAATTTCACATACTTTGGTGGTTTCAACTGTTAGGTATATCTCAGCTCTACCTTCACAATCTATATGTTGTGTTGAGCTGGATGGCCCTTAGGCACTTAGCATTTCTAAAAGTGAACTCATCATCCTCCCATCCCCCACCCTCATTCCCAGACCTTTTCTTTCTCCAGTATTCTTTGTATAAATTGGGTGCCTCATTTATCCTTGATTTCCCCTTGCTGATTTTACCTTCTAAGCACTATTTTAATCTGTTGCCTTCTTTCCACCAATGTCTTAATTCAGACCTTTATCATCTCTCATCTGGGCTACTGCAGCAAATTCCTATAATGTTTCTCTTTCTACAGTGTTGTTTCTTTCAAATGCATCTCCCATGTAGCCACCTTGGCGCTCCATATAAAACAAACCCAGCCATGTCTTTTCCCCATTTAAATGATTACAGATTCCTTAGGGTGGCCTTCAGGACTCTCAGTCATTGGTCCTCTGATCCTCCTCCCTAACTTCATTTTTAACCACTTCTGTCTTTGAATTTTAGCTTCCAGCAGTACCAAACCATGTGTAGTTCCCATATATACCATACTATTAAGAACTCTGTGCTTTTAATCATGCTCTTTGCTCTCTAGAAAGAAAGCCCTGTCTTCCTATGTCCACCACCTGTCTTTTACCTGCCTAATCCTTTTTCATCCTTTAACAGAATGTTTTTTTAATATTTTAGGAGTGATGGAAACCTTTTAGTGTGTGGTGAATACTCTAGAGCCTCTCTTTGGAAAAATGCATATAATCCCCAAATTTGCATATATCAGGTTTTAAACCCAAATTAAAACTTCCTTCAGCCTAAAGTATTATTTTCTCCAGAAAATCTGTTCTAATCCACTACAGCTTGGTTTGGGCTCCCTTTTTCATATTCTTTTATAATATCAAGTGCATATTTTGTTCATTGCATGTTCCATATTATATTAAAATTATTATTTTAGTGTTTTTATCACTATACTTTGAGCTCCTTGAGGGTGATAACTGTCTTACTCATCTTTGTATCCCCAGCTCCTAGCACAGTACATATAAATTATTACAAAAAACATTAAGGTTGTAAGACGCTGAAGAACAAATCAGCTTCTACTGTGGGCCATTTATTCATTTAGCAAACATTTATGGAGAGCCTGCTATGTACTAGGAATCATGCTCACTACTGAGGATACAAAGATTAGCAAGACAAACTAGATCCTTGTCTACATAGAATTTAGAATCTGATATCTAGAAAAATTGTGTGTGTGTGTATGTACATATTTTTTACCATTTCCAATAAAAATGAGTATGCTTCCACCTCTTTCTACCTCCCCTGTCAGTTACTCCTCTCTAACACTAACTTTTTTTTTATGACTTTCAGTTCTAGTATTTCTCTCTGTTTAAATATTCTTTTTTAATTTTATTTTAATTGTTATTCAAGTACAGTTTTCTCTCTTTTACTCCCATCCCAGTCCACCCCCCCAGTGGTCCCCACCACCCTCTCATTTCCCCCCCCCTTAGTTTTTGTCCATGTGTCCTTTATACTTGTTCCTGTTATCCCTTCCCTTTTTCCTCTGAAATTCCCTCCCCTAGATATTCTTTACACCATAAATTTATACACTTAAATGTCTTTTTACATCTATTAATTGACATCAATTTTAATATCTTACGGACCCGGGTTATAAAACGTAAGTTAATCAGTCCTTGACTGGTGTAGCTCAGTTGGTTGAAATGTCGTCCCATAGACCAAAAAGTCACAGGTTCAATTCCCAGTCAGAGCACATACCTAGGTTGTGGATTTGATGCCTGGTCAGGGTGCACACAAGAAGGCAAGCAGTCGATGTTTCTCTCTTATATTAATGCTTCTCTCTCTCTCTTTCTCTCTAAAAGCAATGAAAAAAAATGCCTTGGGTGAGGATTAAAAGTGTTAATCAGTGCATTTAAGCTACTTCATATCTTCTTTCCCCTCTGTTCATCCAGGCATTTATTAGTTATATTATTTCTAAATTGTCAGGGCTTACTTTTGCATATTTCTGAAGTTGTTTAAGGTGTGGCTCTACATTTTAAAATATTTAACCCTTTCCCCTAGTCTTTTTTCCTAGTCATTTTGTGCTTGGCTGAAATTTCCTATAGTTTATTTTTTTTTCTATTCCACTTTGCCTTATTCAAATTTTGTACCTCAGGATTCCTGAGTAAAAGTAGCAAGAATATTAACAGCAGCATTTATTCTGTACTTGGTGTGTGGCTGGCACGTTTATTATTTGTTTTTCCTTTTTTTATTTAGCTTATACAGTTTATCATAAATAAACGTTTGGTTTTTTTGTTTTTGTTTATTTCTCCCATCACCCTTCTTTCCTCCCCTTTGGCAACCATTAGTTTGTTCTCTGTATCTGTTGGGTCTGTTTCTGTTGTGTTTTGTTTGTTTTGTTTTGTTTAGATTACACATGTAAGTGAAATTATATGGTATTTGCCTTTCTGTCTGACCTTTTTTACTTAGCATAATATCCTCTAGGTTTATCTATGTTGTTGCAAATGGCAAGATTTTGTTCTTTTTATTGCCAAATAATATTCCATTGTGTATGTGTATGTGATGTGTGTTCTTTATCCATTTATCTATCGATGGATATCTAGGTTACTTTCATATTTTGTTTATTACTAGTAATGCTGCAACGAACATAGAGGTGCATGTATCTTGTAGAATTAGGATTTTTGTTTTCTTTGGGTAAATGCCAAGAAGTGAAATTGCTGGGTTGTATGGCAGCTCTATCTTTAACTTTTTGAGGAATCTCCATACTGTTTTCCGTAGTGGCTGCACCAATTTACAGTCCCACCAACTTTCTCCATATCCTCACCAGCACGTGTTGTTTGTTGATTTATTAATTGTAGCCATTCTGACAGGTGTGAGGTGATATCTCCTTGCAGTTTTAATTTGTATTTCTCTGATGATTAGTGACATTGAGCATCTTTTCATGTGTCTGTTAGCCATCTGTATGTTACCTTGGGACAAATGTCTATTTAGGTCCTTTGCCAATTTTTTAATTGAATTGTTTGGGGGTTTTGGTATTAAATTATATGAGTTCTTTATATAGTTTGGATATTAATCCTTTGTTGGCTGTATCACTAGCAAATATCCCATGCAGTAGGTTGTCTTTTCATTTTGTTGATATTTCCTTCACTGTGCAAAAACTTTTTATTTTGGTATTTCAATGTTTTGTTGGGAGTTTTTATCATAAAAGGATATTGAATTAAAATGTATGTATTTAAATTAGACATTTAAAAAGTGTGTGGTAGTGCTTTGATAAAAGAAATAAAGGTAGAATGGGGATTGTATAAAAAGGGTGACTAATCCTTATTTGGGAGGTCAGAGAAGGCCTACCAGAGGTATGTTAATTAACAGCGGGATAAGTAGGGAGGGGACTGGACAGAAGTTCCTGTTAGAGGACATCTGCAAAGTTCTTGATATGAAACAATGTGTAAAGAGAACCAAAGCCAGATCCTGAATATATGAGATTTGTGGATAGGAGGGACCCAGCAGGAGAAGAAGTCTGTGCTAAAATGTGCTCAAGAGTCAGTGGGAAGGCATAAAGATTTTTATTCTTCAATAATGTTCCTAGACAATATAAGATAACATGAGTTCTCCTGGCTGGTGTGGCTCAGTGGATTGAGTACTGGATTGCCAAGCAAAGGGTCCCCATTTTAATCCCTGTCAGGGCACGTGCCTGAGTTGTGGGCCAGGTCCCCTAGTAGGGGGCACATGAAAGACAACCACACATTGATGTTTTTCTCCCTCTCTTTCTCCCTCCTTTCCCCTCTCGCTAAAAATAAATAAATTAAATCTTTTTAAAAAAAAGAAAAAGATGAGTTGTGTCAGCATGCTTATATGTATATATAAAGAAGGTCCTATTTACTAGTGAAAAACAAACAAGCTTTAGAACACTGAACAGAGCTGTCATGAGGCTACTGTCTCTGGTGCCAGTTTGAACCAAAACTGACAAAGTGGTATCATTCAATCTTTTGACTTTACACTGATATGGAAACCACTTTACATGGATTAGGCAGGGTGGTAGAGAAACTAAGAAAGCCCTATGAAGGAAAACACATAAAAATACCACACTTTCTCCTACTTTCCTATTTTTAAATCTTAACTTCTTTTCCATGAAGTTGTTTTGTTTTGTTTTGTTTTGCTTTGTTTTTAAATGCTTGCAAAGAGGGATCATCTATAAGAAAACAAGTTTCACTGGCTTCTTTTTTGTTTGCTAACTTCTCTGGCTCATAAAATGATTACAGTTAAGATTACAGGGGAAACCTGTGCTTTAATTTTTGTCTAACATAAAACATGTCCTAAAACATGGATAATTTAAAAAATTGAAGAGTGTTTCAATATCTACTTCCAATGTTGAGGACTTTAATAAACAGGTCTTGTATGAATCAATCTCATCTTTAATGTCTGAAATAAACTATCTAGTTAGCAGATCTTTTATCATAAAGTACTCTGTATATGGCATTTATCAAAAGATTATGTATATTGACTTTATATCTTCTTCTCCTTCAGATACTTTTCTTTGGATTTGGGTGGCTTTTCTTCATGCACCAACTGTTTAAGGACTATGAGGTGAGAAGAGATCATTCTGATGATGCTGATACTGCCTGAATTTGAATCATTTTAAAATGGGACAAAAAGAATACCTCCTTTGAAGAAAGGTCAATTCCAAGATAGGAAGCTTTTGTCAAAACAAATCCTATATAATTCTTGGAGAATATGATTAGGCTTAGCTGATTTTTTTTAAGCAAGTCATGTATATAGCCAAGAAGCCAGGAACAAAAATTATCATGCATAGTTACATCACTATGCACACCAATAGCAAGTAGTTATTCTTTGAGAGCAAATTTAACTTAGAATTTAATGTCTCCTAAATGTTTCTGTTCATTTTGATATCTGACCTTCAATGTTAATGACCAATCTTACATCTTAAATTAATACCAAATTCCTAAGGCTAGTCTCGTTCTTAACTTAAGCCTTGAATTCAGAAAAATGCCAGCCTAGACTGGGCTTTTCCTAGTTAATCATCCTTTTTTAGTAAAAGTCAGTGGTTTAGACTACTTTGAGGTCATTTCTAGGATATGCTCCATTAATCCTCCTTAGTGAAACTGGGCTGTCTGAAAGAGCCTAGGATTCTAGAGCTTCTGTTCAACTCAATAATATAAGACCTCCCAGGGAGGTTCCAGACAGAACTTGTCCAAGATCTGCAGAGTACTGAAGAAACTTTTCTAGTTCTAACCTATATACACATAAATCTGTCATTTTTATTGTCACTGTGCCTCAGGAATTCTAAGTGCTACTAATGACCCTGGCACTTTATTATCTTGTTATCTTAAATTCTCCAACCACAAGAGGATGATAATAATAGTGACCCATGATTCAGAAGCACTACCTTCTTTCTTTTTAATTTTGATTTTATTTTTTTTTTAATTTATTGGGTTACATTGGTTAATAGAATTTTATAGGTTTCAAGTATACAGTTCTGTAACACATCATCTGTATATTATATTGTGTGTTCACCACCCCAAGTCAAGTGTGCTTCTGTGTTATGACTGTTCAAGGCTGGACAGGTTCACACGAGATTCCAGTAGACAGAAGAAAATTCGCGGAGCTCTTGGGATGTCTGACATGCCTTTATTCAAGGGTGGGGCAATCCATGCACTCCACAAGCTACATGTCATGCCAGCAGGGAGTCCCAACTTCCTTATATACTAAAAGCACACAAAGCTGGCAGGGAGCCAAAATATTGTATAATGAAGTGTGATTCTGCACATGTGGGCCCACCCAAGACTATGGGAATACTTCTTATCAGGCCCATTCTCAAGGCTATGAGAATGCTGCTTATCTTAGTTGCCCAGACACCTGGGTGAAGGAGCCTGACTGACTCCGTTTACTCTACAATCCACCCCTTCAGGGTTCCTCACCATACGATCTACACCAGGGTGCCTTCTGCAAAGGTCCCTTGGTGAGGAAGGCAGAACACTGCACCCAGCTGCTGCTGCAGCAGTACAAATTGCAGCAGCACACAGCCAAAACACAGGCAACAAGGTCACTCCTAGGAACAGTCGCTGGTCCAATTCCCTGGGCAAGTAAGGCCACCCTTGTGAGCCACACACCCAGAGGACCCCAGTGGGAACTGCAGCCTACACATCAGTCCACGCCTCCCAGGCATGCTTTAAAGTCCAGATCTGATCCAGACCTATCAGAGTCCAGCCCACTTGGGCTTGTCCTTAGAGGTTCTCAACACCGAGGGACACCAACCAACACCACAGTCCCAGCCATGAGCCAACTCAAGCCACTCCTTGGCAGGGGCAGAACATACCATTGCTTCACCACAGCTCAGATGCTGGTCCAGGTTATGCTCCACAAGGAATGTGCACTGTTCCACTGGTTCTTTAACAAATTCCAGTTTGAGACAGAAGTTGGAGAGATGTGCTATGGGAGCCCAGCAGTAGTGCTTGGGGGGATTTCAGTGCATACCCATCACACTGATTGGTTAGCCACTGAGGCATAGATACATACCCAGTCCACTAAGGCATTACTTTGCACCCTAGGGACAAAAAGAAAGAGCGGTTATAGGCATCACCAGTGGCAAATCACAACCCTCAGGCAATATACAATCAAGTTTCTAGTCAGCCGATAAGACAGTGGTCAACAGACAGGGCCTTCCTGGGTGAGAATACCCAATTACCCAGACCACTATTTGCAAGTTTCTCCTCACCCCTTGTCTCCAAGGAGCAACAAGAGCCACCCAACACATGTCGGGGGCTTTTATTCCCCAAGGCCACATCCAAGTGGCTGTCTGCCCTTGCTTCAGGGTTTTAAGGTGAAGGCAAGAGAACATTTCCTTATTTTCCCAGGCCTGGTTTCAGCAAGGCATCCTTAGTCTGCAGCTGCAGCTGAATTGGAGCAGCAGTCCAATGGAGTAAGGCTTCCACCAGAGCTGGGCCCCCACTCAGACTCCTCTCATTTAGAGTCTAGAGGACAGTCCATAAGCATTGCATCCAGCCCCCCAGCGTAGGGGTGGCAGCCGTGGCTCGCAGGCTCTGCTTTAAGAGATTGTTGTACTGTTCAGTCATTCCAGCAGCTTGGGGGTGATAAGCCACATGGAACTTCCAGTCAATCTGCAGGTCTCAGGCCCATTGTTGTACCAAGACCGCAGTAAAATGCATCCTCTGATCATTTTCAGTGACCAAGGATCACCCATAAGCAATGTATAAACACTAAACACAGTGCTTACTGCTTTCTGATCCAGGAGCCATGCAGGGTAAGCAGCTAAAAGTCCAGTAGACATGTCCACGCATGTGATGGCATACTTATACCCTTCTGAACTAGGTAGGAGCCTGATTACATCAACCTGCCCTGTAGTTCCACAGGCTTTTGGGGATGCCCTCATGAGCAGACAGCATAGGTCTTGCAAGCTTCCTATACCTCTGCTAAGGTGACAGGTAACCCCCAAGTTTTTTATAATAGACCACACGGTCTTCTGTCTAGCATTTACGAGGCGATGATGTAACTACTGGGCCACTTTTCTTCCTGATGGGCTGACAGGCACCATTTCCAGTGATTGCACCTTGGGTAGTGTATCAGCCTCATCATTCCCAGGGGAAGAAAGGGGTGCATGCCTGGTCAAATGATGTACAGTGATTTGCTCCTGGTAGCCTAATTCCCATATGTCTTGCCATAAGGCCTGCCTCTGTAATGGCCTATGCATAACCATCCATTTATTTGCATGCCATGTAGAGATCGTTAAGGTCAGTCCCTGGTACGCCTCCCAACTATCTGTGCAAATAGTCAGAGGTGGTGCTTCATTGATAGCCATGAGCTACACAGCTTACAGTTCTGTCCACTGGCTACTCTGACCTACTCCAGTGTCTAACCAGATTGTGTCTGTTTAACTGTCATAACCCTTCATGGGGATGGCAACTGAACTGGGGGATAGTCAGCATATCCCCGCAAAGATCTTCAGCAGGGCCCAGGAAGTGGCCCAGGATATACTCAGGGCGGCGGGGCTCCTAAATAGTGCACTCACACAGGGAGGAGGGCAGCAAACATCGGACACCCAGAAAGAGCTGCACCACCTTCACCTTCGTCCATCCACTGTAGGTGGGTTCTTTGGCCCTCCCTCATTAAAATGTCCAAAGGATATTTCTTCCCTCTTCTCAGGAGGTTGACACAGCCATATGGTCTTCCAGACACACAGGACCACTTCTCAGGGTGCACCCCCAGGTTTTTTCTTCACCACCTTCTTTTAGGGACTCAGGAAACGTTTTTCAGCTCAGAGCCACATCAGGTTCCTCTTTAACTGTCAAACAGAGGGAGTTCAAGACACTGTACCTCCTAACTGCTGCTGCTTGTCCTGTGGCCACCTCCGCAACTGCCTTCTACTCTGTTCAGCACTCTAGGAGCAGAGCTTTCCAGGCACCAGTGCCGCCAGTGCCAGAGCTGGGCCACTGTCCTCTGGCTCAGTCACTCTCTGCAACTGTGTTCCATGTCTGTGTGGGGTGGGGGAAAGGAAGGGGTATGGAAGTGGCAGTTCCCCTCCTCTTCTTCCAAATCATCCATGCTGTCACAAAAGGTAGTATTTCCTTCTTTTTATAGCTGAGTAGTATTCCATCATGTAAATGTATCACATTTTTTAATCTCATCAGTAGATGACTGGTCTACTCATACTTGGGCTGCTTCCAAATCTTGGCTATTGTAAATAGTGCTGCTGAACATGGGGTGCATATATTCTTTCAAGCTAGTGTTGCAGCTTTCTTCGGATATGTTCCAAGAAGTGGGACCTACATGTCAAAAAAAGAAAGTTCCATTTTTAATTTTTTGTAGAAACTGTAACATTTTCCACAGTGATTGCACCAGTCTGTATTCCCCCTACTATTATCTATTTCTTTAGCTCCAATCTAGTGACTTTTGCAGCCTTCTTTCCAATGGCTTGGGAATTTCTTCAAAATAAGTTTTCTGACTTATCAGAAGATTATCAATTCAGTATTTGAAATAAGAAAATGACTCTTGGTCTCTATTTGGCTTTTAACAGGTGCGTCAGTATGTTGTACAGGTGATCTTCTCTGTGACTTTTGCGTTTTCTTGCACCATGTTTGAGCTCATCATCTTTGAAATCTTAGGAGTATTGAATAGCAGGTGAGTAAGGGTACTAATTACCTCTTCTCTTAAAGTGACCTATGTGACTTTCTTTGCAATAGAAGACTTTCTTGGACCCCATAGCTGAAAAACTTTACCATGTGATTAGTTTAGTTTCAGTACTGTAATGATAGCACCAAATACGGGTCCTAATCACCTAGTAAGAGGTTTGACAAAGATTGTGAAAAAGCAGGAAAAAAATGTCTGACCATTAGCTCTGAAATACTAATTAAGATTGAGTCTCTAAGACCCTAGGTCCTACCTAAGATTCACTCCTAGAAGTTTTATTTTCTCAATCTATTGTGTGAATGAATTCTAGTAATGACCTTCCACATAGTTCTGCTAATTGAAAAATCTCTACCTAAAAAGGTCAGAATTCCTCAAAGTTAAGGGCTTTTTTGAAGGCTGAATACCAGTTCTTACTAACATCATAGCCCTACTATGTAACAGAAATATGTGCCTTGATTGTGTATTATATCTATGCATTGACAACACTCAGAATCTAGGGGTTTTTTTTCCATTTTGTTTTATTGTTGTTCAAGTATGGTTGTCTCCGTCTTCCTCCCACCACTCCCCCCCACCCCATCCACCCCCACCTCAAACCCTCAAACCTATGCCCCTTTGGCTTTGTCCATGGGTCCTTTATACATGTTCCTTGAATACTCTTCCCCTTCATTCCCCCATTAACCCCTTCCCCGCTTCTCTCTGGTTACTGTCAGTTTGTTTCTTATTTCATTGTGTCTGGTTATATTTTGTCTGCTTGTTTGTTTTGTTGATTAGGTTCTACTTACAGGTGAGATCATATGGTATTTTTCTTTTACTGCCTGCCTTATTTCACTTAGTGTAATGCTCTCCAGTTCCATCCATGCTGTCAAAAAGGTTAGGAGCTCCTTCTTACCTTCTGCTCTGTACCATATTTTTTTGATCCACTCATTTACTGATGGACACTTAGGTTGCTTCAGGCACTTGACTATTGTAAATTGTGCTGCTATGAATATTGGGATACATAGGTTTTTTTGAATTGGTGTTTCAGGATTCTTAGGGTATAATCTGAGCAGGGGAATTGCTGGGTCAAAAGGCAGTCATATTTTCAGTTTTCTGAGGAAATTCCATACTGTTTTCCACAGTGGCTGTACCAGTCTGCATTCCCACCAACAGTGTACTAGGGTTCCCTTTTCTATACAACCTCACCAGCATTTATTGTTTGTTGATTTGTTTATGATGTCCATTCTGACCCAAGTGAAGTGATATCTCATTGTGGCTTTAATTTGCATCTCTCTAATGGCTAGTGGTGCTGAGCTTCCTTTCATATGCCTCTGGACCCTGTATATGTCCTCCTTGGAGAAGTGTTTGATCAGGTCCTTTGCCCAGTTTTTAATTGGATTGTTGTCTTCCTGGTGTGGAGTCATGTGAGTTCTTTATGTATTTTGAAGATCAAGCCCTTATCTGAGGTATCATTGGCAAATATAAATAAATATTTGGGAACCCATGTGGTTGGTTCCCTTTTTAATTTGCTGATGTTTTCTTTAGATGTACAGAAGGTTTTTATTTTGATAAGATCCCATTTGTTTATTCTTTCCTTTATGTCCCTTGCTCTAGGGGACATATTGGTGAAAATATTGCTGCTTGGAATATCGGAGATTTTCCTGCCTATGTTCTCCCGTAGGACTTTTATGGTGTTGCGACTTATATTTAAGTCTTTTATCCATCTTGAGTTTATTTTTGTGTCTAGTATAAGTTAGTGGTCAAGTTCCTTTTTTTGCATGTTGCTGTCCAGATCTCCCCACACAGTTTGTTGAAGAGGCTATTTTTAATCCATTTTATGGTTCTGCCCCCTTTGTTGAATATTAATTGACCGTAGAGACTTGGGTTTATTTCTGAGCTCTCCATTCTGCTCTATTGATCTATGTGTCTGTTCTTAATAGTACTAGTTTTCAAAGAAGAATCTTCACCTTGACTAAGTGTTTTTTTAATTCATCACTGAGCAGAAGTAGTATGGCCTCCAATTCAAATATATAATCTTGTTAGGATCCTTAATTTTCTTAAGAGAATGTCACTCTACCCTTAGCTCAAAAGATAGTTAAATTACATGGTTCACTTTTTTAAAAAGATTTTGGTTATTTATCTTTAGAGGGGAAGGGTTAGGGAGAGAAATATCAATGTATGGTTTCCTCTTGTGTGTCCCCTCTTGGGAACTGGCCTGCAACCCAGGCATGTGCCCTGACTGGGAATCGAACCACGATCCTTTGGTTTGCAGGCCCGTACTCAGTCCACTGAGCTATACCAGCCAGGGCAATGTGGTTCACTTTTAATTGACAATGTAGATTACACTTGTCCTTTCAAACTCACTGCCTCCTCCTCCTTTCACAGCTAACATACTAAATATGATTGCCTAGAGGCAACCAGTCAATGTATCTCTCACACATTGATGTTTCTCTCCTTCTTTTGCCCTCCCCCTCTCTAAAAATAAATAAATAAAATCTTTTAAAAATAAAATAATAAAAGAAAAAAATAAAATTATCCAGTCATAAAAAGTAATGAAGTATTGATAGATGCTACAATATGGACAAACCTCAAAAAAAATATGCTAAGTGAAAGAAGCCAGTCACAAAATATCACAAATATTACATGATTCCATTTATCTTAAATGTTAAGAATAGGCAAATCCATATGGACAGAAAGTGTCCTGGGGCTGGAGAGGTTGAAAGGAAAGGGAACTGACTGCTAATGGGTACAAGATTTCCTTATGGAGTGATGAAAATGTTTAAAATTAATTGCAGTGGTCACACACCTCTGTAAATATACTAAAAACCATTGAATCGTACACTTTAAATGGTGAATTATATCAATAAAATTGTTATAAAAATCCTAAAATATCAATAAATAAAATATAATTTAGATGCAGTAATAAAGTCATGCAAATCAAATATTCAATTATTTCGTGGTTATAAAAGAAATATTTCTGAGTCTTTTAGCACATATTACTATTGACATTTATTATTTTTTAATACTCATTTGGAATAAGACTCCCAGTGGTAAGTGAAAAAATAGACATTGTACCTGTAATAGTATATGTTGATACATATTATTATAAATTGCTTCTGAATATAAGTAGAGCACTAATGATCTCATTTTAATAAGTGAAGCTTTTATGTATGATTATGTATACCTTCTAGAACTCTGTTTTTTATTCTCTATGAATGAACAGATAGTAACAGCCTGGTTGACTAATCACATGGGATATATTCAGTAAGTGCAAAGAGCAAGAGATCTTTTGGAAGACTAAAGAGAATGAAAGTTGCTGTTTTCTTCCCCTCCTAGTGATAGTCTTTGACATCTATTTCAGCTCCCGTTATTTTCACTGGAAAATGAACCTGTGCATAATTCTGCTGATCCTGGTTTTTATGGTGCCTTTTTACATTGGCTATTTTATTGTGAGCAACATCCGATTGTGTGAGTATTTTACCTTTTCATGTTGGCACATAGATTGAGGCCATGGGGAGCTTCATTTCTATATTACTTTCAGTAGCTGTTCTTTGGGGCCGCCTCATACACAGCATTTTTAAAAGGTTGGCACAAAATTAATATTGAATGAATGATTAGGTTATTTGTCCTGCCACAGTTCTATTTCTGTTTCTATTAGATCATTTTCCTCAATTCAGCCCTCATCATTTCAGCCAATTTTTCATATGGCAGTAAAGATGCTTTCTCTAAAAATTTTATAGTGTTCCATCACTGATTTGCCAAGTGAACAAGCCAGCCAAACATTAATTAGCATGCTAGCAAACATTATTAGCATACGGGAGCCTACTCTACTTAAAAGTAGAATAAGCTCTTTAGCATGTATCTATTTAACTTTACAGCCTTGTTTCCTCTTTCTTAGTGCATAAACAGCGACTGCTTTTTTCCTGTCTCTTATGGTTGACGTTTATGTATTTCTTCTGGAAACTAGGAGATCCATTTCCCATTCTTAGCCCAAAACATGGTGAGTATATATGTGATGGGGAGGGAGAATGGGTTGTTTATAATTTTCTGATACTGAAAAAAATAACTTTTAAAAACTTCTGATTGAGGGAAGTAGAGCAAATTATGTCTCTAAAAATTTTCTGGTGATGAATCAAATTTTCCTTTCATCCTAGGGTAGGTCAAATGCTGGTTTTGGAACAGATATCTTTCATTTCAGAGCAGAAATTTTAAACCTTAGGTTAGTGAATGAACTTCAAGGGAGTAAGAAGTGTACAAAGGTGTCCTTAACTTAAATCTCCTGGTAGTATAGGCAGATTATGGGAGTACATTTGTATGTGTATTTAGAGATAGGTTGTCCATAAGCTTTTATCAGACTCCCAAAGGGGTCTGTGACCCAAAAGGCAAATGGTCGCTGCTAAAGTGATGATAAAGATTATCCTTAGCCATGGTTGGTATGGCTTAGTGGATTGAGTGCTGGCCTGCAAACCAAAGGGTCGCTAGTTCAATTCCCAGTCTAGGGTATATGCCTAGGTTGCAGGCCAGGTCCCCAGTAGGGGGCACACGAGAAGCAAACATACATTGATGTTTCTCTCCCCCTCTTTCTCCCTCCCTTCCCCTCTGTCTAAAAAAATAAATAAAATATTTTTTAAAAGATTATCTTTAGGAAGTATATGTATTTTGGTCTCCCATCCAAGTACTAACCAGGACCAATCCTGCTTAGCTTCTGAGATCAGATGAAATCGGGTGTGTTCAGCGTGGTATGGCCATAGATGGGAGTTTATGTGTTTTGGGAAAGAGCAGTGACATGAAACACTCAAAATTAGTAAAAATAGAAAATCTTTCCAGGAAAAAGTATCTCTCCTCACACAAGAAAGTTTATTTTAAATGTAAAAATAGGTCGTGAACAGACTCTGAATTTCTTTGCTAAAAACAATTTAAAAAAATCTTTTGGCTAACAAATCCTTATAGAAAGAACTACTTCAGAAATATATATACAAATCTGACTAAAATAAATTAGAGAACTCACATGTAATAAATATATATAAATATATATAAATATATAAACATATCTTATAAATATAAATATATTTTAACATATTAAAATATAAATATATTTATTGCAAGTGAGTTCTCTCTACTTTATATATATAACCCCTATTCACTTCACTTTTCTGCTGTATCAGGATTCTTATAGCAGAAAACAGAATATGACTAGTTCAAATATACCTAGTATAAAGTATAAAGTGATTTATTACTGGATTTTAGGAGTTTATAAAATTTCTAGGAAAATAGAGACATCAAGCTTAAATGCTAACACCACAAAAATACTGCAGTACTAAACTAGAAAAAAAAACCACTGAAGTTATCACCTGCCTCTCAGGACCTGTGATATCAGGGGCCAGACAGAAGAGCCCTGTCTGGGGACTCCCTGTCTGGGAGCCCTGGCTGCTCCATCCCCCAAATGCTCTTATTATTCCCACAATACTTATTTATTCATTTGAGATCTCACTTGGGCATGTGAATTTGCAGCCTAAGTAACATTCTGACACTTACCTTTGAGGAAATCTAGGAAAGAACTTTTGGCTTTCCACCACATTCTGTAGTATAAGAAACTATGCTAGACCCCAGCCAAGACGGAGATGTAGGTAGACATGCTTTGCCTCTTCACACAACCATAAGAAGGATAACAACCAATCATAAACAAAAAATAACCACAACTGCCACAAAATCGAACTATATGTAAATCCAACAACCAAGGATTTAGAGAAGAATCATTCATCCAGGTGAGTAGGAGGGGTAGAGATGGGGAGCCAGAGTAGAGAGGACATGGTGTAGCATGCCGAGGCTGCATTGGTAAGGTGGCTACCAGCAGAACAGGTGGTCCCACATGCATGTGCAATGGATAAAAACCAGCAGGAACCATGGGGAGCAAGCGATCCCTGTCCCAGGCCAGACAGTGCAGCCCAGGGTTCTAGCACTGGGAAAATAAAGCCTCAGAATCTCTGGTTGTAAAAACCAGTGGGCATTAGAGCAGTGGAAGAAACTGCCAGTCTCTCAGAAGAGTCCATTTAAGTCCCACTAGGTCCTAGAACATACACAGACCCACCCACTCAGGGAATCAGCACCACGGCAGTAGCTAAAGGGGCACCAGTTGCTAATGAGAAGTGGGGGAGATGACTAGAAACAGAGCAAGAGCTGAGCAAGTGGCATTGTTCCCTCTCTGACCCCTCCCCCACCAACAGCACCACAAAGCAGCAAAGTAGGTTGCCCAGCCCTGGCAAATGGCAAATACCAAAGTCTCTGCCCCTTACAACATAACAGGTGCACCAACATGGGGAGTCAAAGCAGCTCTACCTAATACAAAGAAACACAGGGAGGCTGCTAAATTGAGGAGACAAATATAGCCCAAATGAAAGAACAGATTAAAACTCCAGCAAAAGACCTAAGTGAAACAGAGATAGTCAGCCAATCAATGCAGAGTTGAAAATACTGGTGATCAGGATACTCACAGAAATGATTGAGTATGGAAGGAAAAAGTGAAGGTTATACAAAGCGAAATATACAAAGGAAACAAAATAAAGGAAGAAGTGAAGCTTATATAAAGTGAAGTAAAGAAAAATATACAGGGGACCAACAGTGAAAGGAAGGAAGCCAGGATTTAAATCATGATTTGGAACAAAAGAAAGAAATAAACATTCACCTGGGACAGAAAGAATAACCAAGAATTTTTTTTTTTTAATTTGAGGAGAGGCCTAGGAAACTCTGGGACAACTTTAAACATGCTAATGTGTAATAGGGGTGCCAGAAGACGTGGAAGAACAAGAAATTGAAAACTTACTTGAAAAAATAATGAAAGAAAACTTCCCCACTTTGGCAAAGGAAATAGACATACAAGTTTAGGAAGCTCAGAGAATCCCAAACAAGTTAGACGCAAAGAAGGCCACACCAAGATACATCATAGTTAAAACAATAAAGAGAGAATCTTACAGCAACTAGAGAAAAGAAGAATTACCTGCAAAGGAGTTCCCATAATACTATCAGTTGATTCTCAAAAGAAACCATGTAGGCAAGAGGGACAGGCAAGAAGTATTCAAAATGATGAAAAGCAAAGATCCACATCTAAGATTATTCTATCCATCAAATCTATCATTTATCATTGAAGGGCAGATAAATGGCTTCCCAGACAAGGTGAAACTAAAAGACTTCATCATCACTAAGCCTTTATTATATGAAATGTAAGTGGAACTTATCTAAGAAAAAGAAGATCAAAACTATGAATAGTAAAATGACAACAAACTCACAGCTATCAACAACGGAACCTAAAAAAACAAAAACAAACTAAGCAAACAACTAGAACAGAAACAGATTCACAGAAATGGAGATCACATGGAGGATTATCAGCAGGGAGAGGAAGGGGGAGAATTGGGGAGAAAGGTACAGGGAAAAAGAAGCATAACTGGTAGGTACAAAATAGACGGGGATGTTAAGAATAGTATAGGAAATGGAGAAGCCAAAGACTTATATGTATGATCCATGGACATGAATTAAGTGGGGGATTTCTGGAGGGAATGGGGGACCAGGTGGTGAGAAATAAAGGGCGAAAAGTGGGGCAACTATAATAGCATAATCAATAAAATATACTTAGTAGAAAGAAAGAGAGAGAAACACAAGGGAAAAAACATGGATACAGGACAAGAAAATAAAAATTCGACCCTTATAAAAAAAATCCTAGGAAACAATTGGAATAATGTTGAATGAATAAGTGTCTAGCATCTGCCTTATCTCTCATGCATCCTCCATGTCTACTCATTACCTGTAGCTGGGATTTGAGAGAGGGGTTACGAGACTCTCCTGCAAGAGGAACTGAGGTAATGTGTAATTTTTTTAAGCATATGCAACATCATAAACAACTATATTTTACAAACTATTTTGAAATTTCAGATAACATTAAAGAAGGCCAAAAACTTAAGAAACACCAGCCTAGCAAAAACATTCAAACTCAGCATGACCCTCCATGGCCTGACTTTCTCTATGTGTCTGTCCTCCAGTCCTTCCAAATTACTTGAAGTTTCTAGAGCTGTTCTATCAGCCTGGACAATTTCTCACCCCTTATATACCTATGAAATGCCTACAAGGAAAATGCCTACTTATTTTTTCAAGAGTCAAATCTTGTCACTTTCTGTAAGATTTTCTTGGCTATCATTAGGGGGTATTAATAGCTCCCACCTCAGTGTACATATATCACCTATTAAATTTATAATTACATGGGTGGGGGCCATCAAGGAACATGTATGAAGGACACATGGACAAAGCCAAAGGGGGTGGGTTCAAGGGTGGGAAGCAGCGATGGTGGGGTAGGGGAGTGTGTGGGAGGGTGAAACTGGAGACATATTTGAGTAACAAAAAATTTTTCATTATTTGTTTTCATTTCTTACTTCCTCATTCACCTTTGAGTTCCCTAAGATCAGAAACTGCAAACTAGCACATGTGTTTATTGAATCAGTGAATGAAAAAAACTTTGTCTTACCAAGACAGTAGATGAGTTCAGGAAAGTAAGTAACACTCTAGACAGGAATTTAGGATTTGCTAGTATGGTCAGCATGCCCATGGCAGTGTAGGGATAGATTTTGAGAAGAAAGGCCCTGATAATATAGCTTTCATATAAACTATTGAAAAAAACCCACAGAGAGACAAATTTGTTTCTGATACTAGAAATGAGGGACAAGAGTTATAAAAGGACCCCAGGGCTGCTTACAATGATAGCACAAGCTCACATTCAGTCCAGAGATGTGACTACGATGCCATTCTCTAGCTTTTTCCATTTGAGCAGTCACCTCATGTGACCAGTGCTGCCAAATCTTGCCCAAACAAAAAAAAAAGGCCATCACATCTGATGTACTTTAATCTATTCCTTTTTCCAAGTTCTATGAGAATATCCTGAAGAACACACTGAGAAGAGGTAGGGAGATAGTTTTAGTTTTAGCCTTACCTTTGTGTTCCAGTAAATAAGCATTTTGATTTTTATGCCTGAATGTTCAGATGTCTAACATATTTGACCCCTAAGAGTAATAAGTTCAATTCCAGCCAAGATGGAGGTATAGGTAGAAACCCTTCACTTCCTTGCACAACCAAAAAGAGGATTACAACCCATCTAAAATGAATAAAAAGCCAGAACCACCAGAAGATCAAACTGCATAGAACTCCAACAACCAAGGAATTAAAGAAAAAAATCAACTGGACCGTTAAGAACCTGTGGTGAGGCCATGCAGGGAGGGCCAGCTCAGATAAACCATGGACAGGTGGTGGACCTCGAGGGTAGGGATGGCTCAGAAAAACCATGGTGGGGCAGCAGACTATGCAGGCGGAGCTGGCTGAAGGCGGAACTGAGAATCAGAGCCGACTATGGACTGCCTCAGTTGCCATGGTGGGAGAAACTCCCAGTCTCACACAAGAGTTCATCAGAAAATGGGCTAGCAACAAGCAGGTGAGCTGCATTGTTCCCTATCTGGCCCCTCTCCCACAGACAGTACCGCAGCATAGCAAAGAGGGTTTCCCTGCCCCAGTGAATACCTAAGGCCCTGCCCCCTTACAACTTAACAGATGCACCAAAACAAAGAAATATGGCCCAAATGAAAGAACAGAGAAAAAAACCTCAGAAAGAGAACTAAGCAATGAGGACATAGCCAACCTATCCGATGGGGAATTTAAAGCTCTAGTAGTCAAAATTCTTTCAGATCTGATTGAGCTTGGTTGAAAAATGAAAAAACAAATGAAAGATACCCAAAATGAAATAAAGCAAAATACTCAGGGAACCAACAGTGACAGGAAGGAAACCAGGACTCAAAGCAATGATTTGGAACAAAAGGAAAAAATAAACATCCAACGGGAACAGAATAAAGAATCAAGAATTTAAAAAAGGAAGAGAGATTTACAACCCTCTGGGACAACCTGAAAAGTTCCAGTATCAGAATTATGGGGTTGCCAGGAGGAGAAGAACAACAGCAAGAAATTGAAAACTTATTTGAACAAATAATGAAGGAAAACTTCCCCAATCTGGCAAAGCTAATAGACTTCCAGGAAGTCCAGAAATCTCAAAGAGTCCCAACAAAGTTGAACCCAAGGAGGAACACATCAAGACACATCATAATTAAGTTACCCAAGATTAAAAATTAGGAGTGAATCTTAAAAGCAGCAAGAGAAAAGGAAAGAGTTACCTACAAAGGAGTGTCCATAAGACTACCAGGTGATTTCTCAAAAGAACCTTGCAAGCAAGAAGGGACTGGAAAGAAGTATTTGAAGTCATGAAAGGCAAGAACCTACATCTAAGATTACTCTCTCCAGCAAACCTATCATTTAGAATGGAAGGGCAGATGAAGTGCTTCCCAGATAAGGTCAAGCTCAAGGAGTTCATCATCACCAAGCCCTTATTATATGAAACGTTAGAGGGACTTATCTAAGAAAAAGAAGATCAAAAATACGAACAGTAAAATTAGAACATACTCACAGTTGTCAACAACCAGACCTCAAAAAAAAATGCATTAAACCAACAACTAGAATAGGAACATTCACAGAAATAGAGATCACATGGAGGGGTATCATCAGGGAGTGGGGAGAATGGTGGAAAAGGTACAGGGAATAAGAAGCATAATTGGTAGGTACAAAATAGACTGGGAGGAGGTTAAGAATAGTACTAGAAATGGAGAACCAAAAGAGCTTACATGTGTGACCCATGGACATGAACTAAGGTGGGGGGAATGATGGTGGGGTAGGTACAGGGCAGAGGGGAATATAGGGGAGAAAAAAATGGGACAACAGTAATAGCATAATCAATGAGATATATTTAGCCCTGAAAAAAAACACACAAGTAGAGAAGTCTTAGCTTTAAGCACCATATTGTTCTGGGGGAGACAAGTTGGGAGAATGATTGCCAACGTAATATTTATAGTAGAGTGGAGTTGGTTCATTTCTCCTAACTTATTTCTTATATAATAAAGGCATTAGCTATGGAGAACAAAGATTGAAAAAGTGGATTAATGAATATCTGCTGAGGGGAGTGGGAAGAGATGGCTGACCAAGAGCAAGAAAAGGATTCCTCAGTAGTGTTGTAAGCTCTGTTAAAACTGGAGGCTGTAAATTGGTAATGGCACCAATATCAGTATGCACTCTAGCAGATTTAAGCAGCTCAGATATGGGCATGGGAAGGCAAAGTATTCTATTGATTTAGGGTTGGGTATTTGCAGGATCAGTGATTCGGAAGGAGAGTAGAGGACTGAGTCCTGGTGAGAGAAGTTGAAGCAACCAATCCTGAAGTCCAAGTTCAGTAAAGAAGGAAATGGAAGGTAAGGGAAAGCAAAAGACTAGAGACCAGGGGTCCCGTAGAGTTCTAAAATAGTGTGGTAGAAATGAAGGACCAAGGAGACTCAAATACTGAAATTTTTGGTTTCAAAGCTAAGAGAATTCCTGAGTGGCAGACCTGGCATTTGGTCATAGAAGTAAATGGCTGAAGTGAATTCTATACTAGAAATAGAAAGTGAACAACAAATTAAAACTATTTTTTGTGGCATCAAATGTTCTGAGTTATTCTCCATCATTCCTTTCCCTTATTTATCCCAAATGCATCAGTGGCAGCATTTATTTTAACTACTTAGTTGATTTTCAGCATTCTCAAATAAAGAAGTAATTGATAATTAGAATACAACCAATAATCTAAAATTCATGTATTTTTCCTTTGAATTACTTAGTCATCCATAAATTCAGCCCATTTTTTAGATGAATATGCACTTAACGGTGGCAAAAATGAATAACACGTGGCTTTTGGCCAAAATGGAGGCTTAGGTAGATATACTTCCCTTCCTTGCAAAACCAAAAGGATAACAACCAATTTTAAAACAAAAAACAATCAGAACTTCCAGAAAATCAAACTGTATGGAAGTCCGACAACCAAGGAGTTAAAGGAGAAACATTTACCCAGACTGGTAGGAAGGGTGGAGATGGGCAGCCATGGTAGAGAGGATACCTGGCAAGGCTGCAGCTGGTGGACCAAGCAGTTGGCTGGGTGGCTGGCAGACAGGGCAGTCCCACATTCACGTGCAGATAAACTGGGAGGAACAACTAGGGAGCGAGACAGGCTGTGAAAACCTGTGGGGGTTGCAACGGCAGGAGAAACTGCCAGTCTCACAGGAGAATCCATTGAAGAGGCCCGTGGGTTCCTAGAACATAAACCCACTCACCAGGGAATCAGCACCAGGGCAGCAGCTGAAAGGGCACAATTTGCTTGTAGGAAGTGGGGGAAATGACAAAGTGGAGTGAGAGCCAAGAAAGTGGCATTGTTCCCTTTCTAACCCCTCACCCACATAGAGTGCAACAACGCACCAATGTGGAGTTGCTCCGCCCTGGCAAATATCTAAGCCTCCTACTCTTACAAAGTAACAGGCACCCCAAGACAAAGATAGATGGCCCAAATGAAAGAACAAACTAAAACTCTGGAAAAAGAACTAACACAGAGATACTCAACCTGTAAGATGCAGACTTCAAACCACTGGTGATCAGGATGCTCACAGAAGTGTTAAGAGTATGGTCACAAATGAAGAAGTGAAGGCTATGCAAAGTGAAGTAAAGAAAAATATACAGGGAACCAACAATGAAGGGAAGGAAAGTGGGGCTCAAATCAACAATTTGGAACAAAAGGAAGAAATAAACATTCAACCAGAGCAGAATGAAGAAACGAGAATTAAAAAAAAAAAAAATAGAGGCTTAGGAACCTCTGGGACAACTTTAAATGTTCCAACATGTGAATCATAGGGCTGCCAGAAGGAGAAGAGGAAGAGCAAGAAATTGAAAACTTATTTAAAAATATAATGGAGAACGTCCCCAGTCTGGCAAAGGAAACAGACTTCTAGGAAGTCCAGGAAGCTCAGAGAGTCCCAAAGAAGTTGGACCCAAAGAAGCACACATGAAGATACATTATAATTACATTACTCGATATTAAAGATAAGGAGGGAATCTTCAAAGCAGCAAGAGAAAAGGAGACAGTTACCTACAAAGGAGTGCCCATGAGACTAGCAGCTAATTTTTCAAAAAGAAACCTTGGAGGCGAAAAGGGGCTGGAAGGAAGTGAAGAATTCCAAGTCCTGAAAGGCAAGGACCTACATCCAAGATTAGTCGCCAACAAACCTATCATTTAGAATGAGAAAACAGATAAAGTGCTTCCCAGATAAGGTCAAGTTAAAGGAGTTCATCATCACCAAGCCCTTATTATGTGCAATGTGAAAGGGACTTACCTAAGAAAAAGAAGAAGATCAAAAATACAAACAGTAAAATTAAAACAGATCATTGCTGTCAACAACCAAACCTCAAAAAATAAATAAATAAAAAAAGAACTAAGCCAACTACTAGAACAGGAACAGATTCATAGAAATAGAGATCATATGGAGGGGTATCAGGAATGGGGAGAATGGGAGAAAAGGCACAGGGAATAAGGAGGATAATTGATAGGTATTAATAGGGTGGTATTAAGTATAATATAGGAAATGGAGAAGCCAAAGACTTATATGTATGACCCATGGACATGAACGATGGTGGGGGAATGCTGGAGCCAATAGGGGTACCGCGTGGAGGGCAATAAAGTGGAGAAACAATGGGAGAACTGTAATAACATAATCAATAAAATATACTTACAAATAAATAAAATTGTTTAGGTTTGAAAAAAAATGAATAACACATAAACTAAGGAGCTTATGACCTAAGGGGAAAATATATATTTTGAAGGTGACTAGAGCAGAAGTTCCTACCTGCCATATATACTCTTCTAGCAAATTTACTTTCCTGTTTTTCTGTTGGGGTTTTTTTTCTTTGGCCAAAACTTATACTGAAAGTACTTTGCTTTGTTAGAGTTCATACTACCTTGAGTAAACAGTCAATAGTATTATTTATAATTATGTTGTTATTCTTATTTTATTATTACCATCATCCAATAATAGAGATGATTCTGGGAAGCATATGAAATAGAAGGAAAATCAGTAGACTCTTACATATTTATTATAGATTATCTACACAGTAATAAAATCTGTGTAGTTGTATATACAGATTTTAAATCTGTGTAATAAAATGTTAGTTGTATGTAATGGTTGATAATTTTAGTGATGTTTCCTTTTGCAGTGCAGACAAAAGCCATTTCATCTCTATTACCTGGTATTATTAATGCACTTTAATGTTTTCAGGAATCTTGTCCATAGAACAGCTCATCAGCCGGGTAGGTGTTATTGGTGTGACTCTTGTGGCTCTTCTTTCTGGATTCGGTGCTGTCAACTGCCCATACACTTACATGTCCTACTTCCTCAGGTAATGACAACTTTGTCTCTTTCCTTTTTTTCCCATTACTTCTTGAATACATATGTCATATCATGCCACCATCATTAATATTTAAATATACCTGTGACACTGCCCTTCTATTCTTTTCCTCTGTCCTTATGGGCATTTCCTAGGAATCTTTCTAAATAAATGCAGGAAAAATAAAGGCAAGCAATATAGGTAATAATACTTCATTCATTTATTTATAAATAATACATTTATTTATTTTAATGGTAATTTCAATTTGACCTTCTCTACTCCCTACTCACCCCACCCCACTTTTAAAGGCACATTTCTAGAGGATAGTAATGTGAGCTAATATCAACAAATTAGTTCCTCAAAAAAGTGGAACAGTAGAGGACAATGCCAAGTTAAAAGTATGCTTACACATGCATCATAAATATCACTGAATGAAAGCAAAGAAAGGCTATGAGAGCTAGTTACCTTACATTACCCTGAGACCCCAGAAGTATTAGCTGTAAAAAATGACAGCCAAGCTTTTTTGCTCATTTTAATATTTTCTGGAAAGAGACAGATTCTTGAATTACTGAGTACCATTGAAGCTTATGTGTTTCTCCAGCTGCCTTGTATTATGCCTAAGGATGGGACCCCAAAACATTGCTAATAGTTTGTGCTTGTTATAGGAATGTAACTGACATAGATATTCTAGCCCTGGAACGGCGACTGCTCCAAACCATGGATATGATCATAAGCAAAAAGAAAAGGTAAGAAATCAGCACAATAAAAAAAACCTGTACTGTTAGAATTTCTAAACAAAATAATTGGCTATGAATTGATGCTAACAGGGAATTTTCTCTTACTCATTTTCATTGTAAGTTATCATCAAAGGCATAATATCTAGCCCTATATGAAAGAAAAATTTCAAGTACAACCTACTTCCTGACTTTAGATAAATTCTCTTGAGATAAATCATTAGAATGTTTTATATTGAAGATAGTCTACACTAGATGCTTTAAAAGTCTATTGTCCTGAATTTTTACAAACTTTTTCATGACTTTTCAACTTCAAAAAAATTCTGTCTGCCGCTATTTTTGTTGTTTTTATTATTTTAAAAGTGTTTGAAATGTGTGTTTTCAAAGTGGCATTTCTAGAAATCTATATCACAGTGGGTAAAACCATAAGCTCTATGTCTGAATTTGAATCCTTGGCCTACAACTTGTAGGGACCTTAAACTAGTTACTTCATCTCCTTATGTCTTGGTTTCCTCATCAGTAAAGTGGAAATAATGATCTGACATGTAAAGTTCTTAGAACAGTGAATTATACATAGCTAAGCTAAGGAAGACTATTGAACTTATTAATAATCTCTGCAGGATAATCATTTGCTTTTAATGCTTTGCCTTCATTTATTTATATATCATTCACTTAATAATTATAGAAAGCCTCATTTATTCCAGATATTGTAATAAATGCTGAATAGTACACAGAAATACAAAGATGAACAGGATAATTAACTTCTACCTTCATGAAGCTTATTAATCTACTGTCTTTGTTAAAGTTATTATAACCCATACAAAAATGATGACATAGAGGTTTTAAATTATGTAAGTGTTTTTGCATTTCATGTTTCTTCCTTCAACACTTTTTTATAATAAGACCCATAGTCAAGTCAAAGAAGCATTGATGTAAGAGGTAACAATAGACATTAGAGTGACAAAGAGGCCCAGATTTACCAACTAATTATTTGTCTCCATTTCTATATATCTTTACTGGGATATTGAAAGTAGATTCACATACATTTATTTACTTAAATATTTTTTTACATTTGTTCTTTAGTTTATTTTACATGAATGACTATGAATGCAAATTTTAAAAACATAACAATAAAAGCAACAATATTCAATATTAGAAGACACTTATACAGGAACAAGACTACCTTGATTCCTAAGAACATTCTGCCTTTTACTGTATTTCTTTTATTCATACCAAGAGATGAATATAAAATCAAGTTCAGATGTGCATTTTTAAGCCACTCTATCACTAGTAATGGTTAGTAATTGGCTCTGATGTATCCCTATAGACCTTGTCTAGTCAAGATCTGGGATGGTTTGTGGTCCTACAATAGGTCTCATTAATTTGAGTGGCTCTCAGATGAATCAGCCTCCCATCTCGACCTAGTTACCATAGTTCTTCACCCAATGGAGCCAACAGGGCAACATGACAACCTTGGGATTTCTCCAATGCCTTTGCTATTTACCAAGATGTAGAAAACCATTTTACAAACTCTTATAGACCATCTTTTAGTTTAACAGCAAAGGATCATAGTGAGATGACATACAAGAAAAATAACATCTGTTATAAACAAAAAAGTTAATGGTTGAAAGTGGCGGCAGGAAAGAGGTACACTGTCTTCTCACTTGGAACACTAAATAGAAGATGAGGTTTATGGTATTTGGAAAACATTCATCAAAACCCTAGTTCAGATAGTATGAGCATGCTGGCTTAGTGATGAAAGCCTTTCAGCTTTTTTTCTGGTTGAGAGAATTAAGTGTTTATTTTGTTTTATTCTCCTGATGACTTAGATATTAAAGCTTTTATGTTGGTAATCTATGATATAGCTGAAATATAGTCTATTCACAACCAGTACTAATACAATTTTGAAATTATGGTTTCATGGAAGATAGAAAATACAGCTGTTCAACTACACCATGGTATAATGAAAAGAACTTGAGCTAAACAATTGCATTACAATGAACTTGTCTAAGTGACCTTGAGCAAATACTACACTGTCTCAGTTTCCTTATTTGTAAAATGACAGGGTTGACTAAAGTGTGTATAGGTTCCCTTTCAACCGACAAATTCTGAATTTGTATTTGTAATGTACAAAAAAGACTACAGTCTATTAACATGTAAAAATTAAATGCAGCTATTCCTATCAAGAAAAAATCTTAACCTCTATCCTTGAGTTAGAATATTTTAGTCTTTCTTTTGAAAATTTATAGGGATAGGGAAAAATATATTCACTGGTGAAATTTCAACACCCAGCCATAGCTGCCATCAAATCATAATAGAGGAAATTTCCAAGAATGGCACTATAAAGAGTTTAAGCAATTCCTTCTACAGAAAATCATAAAAACTGGGAAAATTATTTAAAAAACAAAGACTTGAAAACACTGGGAAATGAACAAAGACAAGTAGAAATTTGAGAAGAATGTCAGGTAACTGCATGTTTGTGGCTTTCTTGCCCAGAGGTGCTCTTCAACTCCCATCCACTCTTCCCAGCATCCACTCAGGTATACAGATTGATAGAGTTCAAATCGGTAAGGTAACTGGAAATCTAAATGGAAATTTTTGGAAGCAAGAGAAATGCAAAAGGATAAGAGCTAGAATACTAAGTATAGCACCAGCCAGGTGGCTCAGTTGGTTGAATGTCATCCCATACATCAAAAGATTTCAGGTTCAATCCCCTAGCTCATACGAGAGGCAGCGTGAGGGATCCTTGTAGTGATAAGGATATAGTGATAAGGATAGAAATGTTCTATAATTTGATTGTATCCGTGTCAATACCCTAGTTATGATATTGTACTACAAATTTGCAAGAAGTTTCCTTTGGGGAAATTTGAGGAAAGCATGAGATCTCTCTGCATTATTTTACAACCACATGTGAACCTATAATTATCTCAAAATAAAATGTTTAATTAAAAGAAAAAAGTAATAGCTGACTTCCCACTGGAAATAATGGAGACCAGAAAACAGTAGGGTAGCATATTTAAACCATACCAAACAATTTTCAGCCTCTTCACTTGAAGACTACCACCAAAGCTCAGCCAAGTGCATATGTTTCTCCAGGTTGTGGGTTTTTAAAAGGCATTCAGCTAATAGGCATGTTATTCTTACCTAGCCCTGTTATAAAGAGGCAATAGTGATGATGATCCTGGTGGTAGTAGTAATAATGGTGAAGGGAAGCTCATGATAAAAGTCAACTGCTTCTGTAGGACCTTGTTTTTTTTTTTCCTTTTTCAGGAAGTTTATTGTTACTTTTTCTTTTTTAAATGTATTAATAGTTATTATTTATCTGCAGCTTATTTGACAAGAGAAAAATTGGTTTAGAGACAGGTGATAAAATTGAAAGTAAAAGTGAATTGTTTAAAACAAGGCCATGCTTGTCCATATGCAGCCAACTCTCACTTCTAGTGATCATACCTCTCTCCCTATTATGGGGCCACAATTCACTGTCAGTCACCTTCACATAATTAACCAGTTCTACTCCACAGCCAGTCATTGTGTTTGCTATATTGTAGACATTGAAACTAAGAACAATAGAAATGTGCTCTGTGTTCCCTCTATCCCCACTGCCTCTCCTTTAATCCAGTATGTTAAGATGAAGTGAACATTTAAATGAATGGGGTAGAATTTCTTCCTTATACTTGTTCCAGTTTTCCCAGCTATGAAAATAGGAAAGCTAAATGTTATAAGTCTTGTTAACTCAAAATCTCCCTAGGTCTGAGCCTGTTCTTGGTTATGGATTATATCTTCCAGCAATGCTGAGTTACAGTGAGTGTGTGTATAATTAAAGGGAAAGGCAGAAAGAGCCAAATTGGAACTATATTCCACTCACTTAGTATCCAAGCAAAGGTCATTTTGAGAAGGAAGTAATTAAACAAACATGGCCTAATATTCTTTATTGTTAATACCAATAGCTTAAAAAAATTAAGACCACAGAAATGCCATTGGTATTATTTGCATTGGTCCCAAATATAAATAACCAATACTGTCTCTTCCTCCAGCACTTGTCACCCCAAAATGTCTACCTTGAGTTAAATTTTTCTTTAGTCCTAGAATTCTATTTTTATTAGATTCATACTGGTTTATTTTAGGCCTATAGGTTTTGGTCCATTATACCCTTCAGGTAACCATTTATACACAACTGATCTTGTTTTCCTCACAAAAGACCCTGTTCTAAATACCTATGTTGGTAGGCTGGGACATGCCAGCAGCTACTACTGAGGTGGTGGATCCTCCATAAATTAAGAGGATAAGGGCAGGTATAGTAGTTCCTGTTAACTTATTCAGTAGTGGGAGCAGATTGGAGTTAGAGGGAGAATGATGATGTTTTAGAAGAATCCGGGTTTGTGTGACTTTGCTGAGGTTTTTTTCTTTTTTCTCCTTCTGGGAAGAAATATTTATTGAGTTCCTACCCTGTACCTGGTCCTTTAGCTAGGTGTGTTAGCTATTACTTTATTTTGTCCTCAAACGATAATAGTGATAATTATTAATATGTGTATAACACTTGGTTGTTTATAACATGAGTTCTTTTATATTATTTCATTGATCTGCATAACTATCCAGAGATGAGGAAATGAAAACTCAAAGGTCTCACAGCTTCTGAGTGGCAGAGCCATTCCTCAAACTTATTACCTACTCCAAATTCTGTCATCTTCACTTAGGCCTCATCGCTTTTGGGAGTGTATAGTTTCCCCTCAGTTGTAAGGTGTGAAAAAGCGGGACCCCAGATGTAATTTTCATCCTTCCATGAACACCTCAGCAGATGAAAGAGGCAGAGGTAGTAATGAGACTAGACAGTGAATGAGAATGGATTATGAGGGCCTGTGCTTCCTTGCTGAGGTTTTGTTTTGTTTTGTTTATTTTCATTTTTGTTTTTTGGTTGTTTGTCCTGTTGTTTTTCATTTCAGGATGGCAATGACACGGAGAACTATGTTCCAGAAGCGGGAGGTACATAACAAACCATCAGGATTCTGGGGAATGATCAAAAGTGTTACCACTTCAGCACCAGCAAGTGAAAGTATCCTTTATCCCTCTGCTTAATTCTTTTTTTTTATATTAAAGTTGACATTCAATATTATATTAATTTCAGGTGTGCACATAGTGATTAGCTATTTATATAACTTACGAAGTGATCTCCTTGTTAAGCCTAGTACTCAGCTGGCACCATCCATTCTTTTTCTCAACTCTGGACCAAGGGCAAAAGAAAAAAGTAGTTTAGGATAGTCTCTTCTAAGGTAGCTGACTGCATCCATAGTCCAGCAGGCCAGGGCTAGGCTTAGGAAATTGTGTGTAGTCATCTTTCCAATGCCCATAGATGATCCTAAAATTGTAAAACCATTTCTCTGAGCTGGACAGGTCCTAACAAGTGAGTCTTTCCATTTTAAAGATGAGAAAAGAGACCCAGAGGAAGTTAAGTCACACAGTGGTTTGTGGCAAAGATAGAACCAGAACTGTGGTCTCTCTTCCCTTAGTTCTTTCCATTACACTACTACATTTTCCAACTCTGAAAAACAACTGCAAAACAATGACTCTCTGAAGTGTATGGTCTGTATATAAGATGGTAAAGGCCTATTTCTAAAACAGTCAATTTTCCTAAGCAAATTTTAAGCAGCTGTGTATCTCCAGTGACCTTTTTGGTTTAAAAATCAAGGAGATTGGGTTAATGGATTGTTGTTGCCCACCTGGTTGCAGTGCTAAACTAATTCCCAAATTGAGTAACCAAATCTCTCTGTGGCTATCAGGCTCTCAAGTCAAAACATTGGGGGCCCAGGAGTGGGGTAGTATATTCCTGTTGCTCTGGCCTGAGGAAATCCAAATTCCTTTTTGCTTCAATTAATGAAAAAGGATGTAATCTTTTCTTGCGCTAAATTACGACATATCTTTCTGGTGTCAAATGCAGATAAGAATCAGACCAAAGAAATGTAGGATGACCAGAGGTGGGGGGTGGGGGTTAGAGAATGAATTACTTTAAATTAATTTAATCAGGAAACAGTTATTTCACATCTCCTAAAATGATGAAGAAAATACAACCTCACTTTTAAAGGAGCTTACTATCAAATCATGAGAGGGCAAACATGTTAATTAATTAAACTCTATTGTTTGGTGGCTGGACCATGCCAATAGTAGCCACTACTGAGGAAGGTACTGAAGTGCTGATTTGTGTAATAGTGGAGAAAATCACAGAGGAGGGAGGATTTAGATTAAAGTCAATGTTTCTGTTTTAGAAGGGGCTGTCTTTATTATTGTTATTAAAAACTCATGAAAGCCAAAATTTAGGCTTTAGCTATCTTAGTGACACTAAATCAATTCAACAAAAGTATCAGGATTCAATTTCTCTGAGCCTGTTTTCTTAACTGGAAAGAATAATAGTATGACCTCACTGAGTTCTTAAAAGTGGCATAGTGTAATGGTAAGAGCAGGCCTTAGAGTAAGATCTGACTTTGCATCCACACCTATTAGCTGTGCGACTTTCAGAAAATTATTTGACTCTCTGAGCTTTGCTTATCTGCAATATGGACAACAGCACCTATCTCACAGGAGTGTTATAAGAATAACAGAAGATACTGTCTCTAAAGAACTAAAGAAGGAAATGTCATAAATCATAGCCTGTATTAGAACTCAGTAAATATTAGTTCCCTATTCCAATATTGTATTTATTCAGATAATTTATGAGAAAGTATACTATATTATAGGTGTTTTTCTTACTTTGTAACCACTTGAGATTTCCAAGATTACATATGACTTAATCTAACTAACTAGATTAAGCAAAGAAATGAACAAAACCATCTGTCTGAACTACTTGAGCTAATAAGAAACAGTGGTATGGTATTAGGTGGTCATGCTCTTGATGGAGAAGCTTTTACACACCTGTGTTGGAGGTTGGGAAAATTGGTCTGAAGTAGTACTGCTGGCTATGAAGCAGGAAATTGAAAATACAAGCAGTTCCTAGGATCCACTGTAGGAGAAACCAAAAGCACATGCTGTCTTCATTTCTATTTCTTGAAACTTTTATGTGGTTTAAACCTCAATTCCTATTTTGTGCCAGATCTTACTCTTATTCAACAGGAAGTGGATGCTTTGGAAGAACTAAGCAGGCAGCTTTTTCTGGAAACAGCTGATCTATATGCTACCAAGGTACAGAACAAGGAAACTGAAGTGTGTTTTTTGTCAATAATTGAAGAGAGAATGAGACTATGTAGCTTTTTAGTGTCCTCTGTGGCCAAGCAGTGCAAGAGGCACCTTGTAGCTTAAATATTTATTAGCCATGAAGCATTAGAAATCTGCACTCTTCATGACGTTGCTCCTACCACTAGCATAATCCTTAATGGAGCACTCAATATTAGAAATTAGTAGGATAGTCAAAAGAGGCTTTTCAACATCTAAGAAGGTGGCACACACCACTTCCTGCCGACCCAGGATCAAGATGGTAGCTCCTCTGATTGTTTTTTGTTCCCTTACAAGCTATAAAAGCAATAAGACATTTTTCTGTCATGATCTAGCTGTATTTTAAAGGACCCAGATTGAGAAGTGGCCTAACTACAAGAACTAACTTTTTTATTTATACCTAAAATGCAATATAATTTAAATATGCAAAAATGTATTAGTTAAGGTTGTTCCAACTTTTTTAATCCTTTTTGAGGATCACTTCACAGCAGTAGCCCTATAGGATAGAGGTTAACATAAACTTTGGGACAGATAGACCTGAGCCCAACTTCCCCTCCTCACTAGCTGTATGACCTTGGGCAAGTTATTTAAACTCTTAACCTTCAGTTTTCTGATTTGTAAAATTAAGATGATAGAATATAACCCAAAAAGAGTTATGAAGGTTAAAGAAGATAATGCATACAAGGTGTTTATCTCACATTCTGGCTGAAAGTAGTATTCAGTAAATGTTGCCCATTACTACTATTATTTTAATATTAATATTATCGTGTGTGTGTGTGTGTGTGTGTGTGTGTGTGTGTGTGTGTGTCTTTTATCTTAGCCTGAACAAGTAATTTATTTTTGTTAAATATAAATTTACATTTAGCTGAGACTAACCATGTTTTGTGTTTGTTTTCCCTCAGGAGAGAATAGAATACTCCAAAACTTTCAAGGGGAAATATTTTAATTTTCTGGGTTACTTTTTCTCTATTTACTGTGTTTGGAAAATTTTCATGGTAAGCATATTATTTTTAACTGTCACAGTTTAGGTAATTTACCCTAGAAATGACAGAAAGAGAAAAGTGGGTTTGATTAAGGTATTGAGATACATTCCAAGCTAATTTTCAAATCCTAGTGTTAACAGAATGTGATCTTTCACATCTTTGAGTCTCTCTCTTTTTCCTTTCTCCTTTTTAAGTTACTTAGAGAAGGGAGGTTGCATTTTTCTTGTGTCAGAATCATTAATAAGGTCTTAAATTATGAAATATATGACGCAAATAAGACAGTTTATTTTACACTCTGCTTTCCATATTACTCATGAGTATGTGACTGTATGTAACTCAACTCCTACCTTCAGTGCAGAACAGAAACCACCTGTCCTTTTTAGTAATGTGTATATACCTAAAAATGAAGTCCAAAGTAAATTGTAAAATGTATTTCTATAGATAAGTTCATCCTATGCGTTTATAGATCTTATTCTTTTGCGGCTCTCCCTTAATGTATATTCTCTATGGCATTTTATTTGTCTTTAGTTGTGACTCATCTGCAGGTATTAACAGGTTTCAGTGTGATTATAGAAGAGGCTGATTTAACTTTCTGGTTTGGTACCCTTTCTGCTGGGACTGTGTTTGCACAAGTAGGAGCTTTTTAGTTAATTTTGATCATTGCAGGATTCTGGATTTAACGGATCTAATGTTATAATAATTTGATGTCAATTCAAATTCAGATGACATTTTTAAATCTTGGTTCATTTGGTGGGAGAGGATGAATAAAGATAATGTGTCCAATTAGCGAAGCTACTGAAAGCTTTTTCCTGAGATGCAGCCTCTAGGGGAGCATTTTTTTTTTCAATTATAGTTGAGGTTCAATATTATAGTAGTTTCAGATGTAAAGCATAGTGGTTAGACATTTGTATAATTTATGAAGTGATCCCTCCAATAAGTCTAGTACTCACCTGGTACTACACACAGTTATTATAATATTATTGACTGTGTTTCCTATGCTATACTTTACATCCCATCACTTTTTTGTAACTGCTAATTTGTACTTCTTAATCCCTTTACCCAGCTCCTTAACCCCTCTCCCAAACAATGTGATGTGGAAACACATCATTTTTAACAGTTTTATTGAGATATAATTGGCATTCATTAGACTGCACATATTTAAAGTGTACAATTTGGTAAGCTTTCACAAATGTATACCTGTGTAACAACCATCACCATAATCAAAATAGAGAAAATACCTACCCATCACTTCCAAAAGTTTCCTTGTACCCCTTTGTAACACCTCTCCCATGCCCCTAGTTCCCAGACAACCACTAATCTCTTGTGATTATACATTAGTTTCTATTTTCTAGAACTTTATATAAATGGAATCTTATAGTATATACTCTTTTTCTGTCTGACTTCTTTTACTCAATATAATTATTTTAAGTTTCATCCATGTTATGTGTATCAATACTTTATTCTTTTTATTGCTGAGTAGTATTCCCCATGGTATGGCTATACCACCATTTGTTTATCTCCCCTACTGCTGATGGATATTGTTTGTATCCAGTTTGGGGATATTACAAATAACACTGCTGTGAACAATCAAGCACAAGTCTGTATATGGACATATGTTCTCTTTTCTCTTGGGAGAAAAATTTAGGTATAAAATAGCAAAATCATATGACAGATAGTTTGTGAAGAAATGGCCAAAATTTTCTACAGAGGTTGTACCGTTTACATTCCTGCCTGCAGTGTATGAGTTTGTTACCCTACATCCTCATCAACACTTCATATGGTCAGTCCTTTTAACTTCAGACATTCTAATAGGTATGACATGGTATTGAATTTAATTCACATTTCCCTAATGTGTAATGATGTTGAACAACTTTTCATGTGCTAGTTTGTCACCTGTTCATCATATTTTTGCCAGTTTTTAAATGTTTGTTTTCTTTTTTTTATTGTTGTTGTTCAAGTACAGTTGTCTCCATTTTCACCCCACCATGGTCCCCTGCTCCACCCATTCCTACCTCCCACCATTGAACCTACCTTCTTTGGCTTTATCCATGTGTCCTTTATATATGTTCTTTGGTGGACCTTCTCCTATTCTCCCCTCTGCCCTGTGGTTACTGTCAGTTCTTTATTTCAGTGTTTCTGGTTATATTTTGTTTGCTTGTTTGTTTTGTCGATTAGGTTCCCCTTATAGGTGAGATCATATGGTATTTGTCTTTCACCACCTGGCTTATTTCACTTAGCGTAATGCTCTCTAGTTCCATCCATGCGCAAAGAGTAGGAACTCCTTCTTTCTTTTGCTGTGTAGTATTCCATTGTGTAAATGTATCGGAGTTTTTTATCCATTCATTCACTCGTGGGCACTTAGGTTGTTTCAGGCACTTGGCTATTGTAAATTGTGCTGCTATGACATTGGGGTGCATAGGTTCTTTTGAATTAGTGTTTCAGGATTCTTAGGGTATAATCCAAGTAGTGGAATTGCTGGGTCAAAAGGCAGTTCCATTTTTAGTTTTCTTAGAAAACTCCATACTGTTTTCCATAGTGGTTGTACCAGTCTGCAATCCCACCAACAGTGAACTAGGGTCCTCTTTTCTCCACAACCTCTCAAACACTTGTTTGTTGCTTTGTTTATGATGGCCATTCTGACTGGGTGAAGTGATATTTCATTGTGGTTTTAATTTGCATCTCTCTGATGGCTAGTGATGCTGCGCATCCTTTCATATGCCTCTGGGCCCTCTGTATGTCCTCCTTGGAGAAATGTCTGTTCAAGGCCTTTGCCCATTTTTTGATTGGGTTGCTTGTCTTCCTGGAGTGGAGTCCTGTGAGTTCTTTATGTATTTTGGAGATCAAACCCTTGTTCATAGTATCATTGGCAAATATATTTTCCCATATGGTTGGTTCCCTTTTCATTTTGCTGATGTTTTCTTTAGCCATGCAGAAGCTTTTTATTTTGATGAGGTCCTATTTGTTTATTCTTTCCTTTATGTCCCTTGCTCTAGGGGACATGTCAGTGAAAATATTGCTGCATGAAGTATCTGAGATTTTCCTGCCTATGTTCTCTTCTAGGACTTTTATGGTGTCATGACTTATATTTAAGTATTTTATCCACCTTGAATTTATTTTTATGTATGGTGAAAATTCCTTATCAAATGCGTGATTTTCAAATATTTTCTCCCATTTGGCAGTTTGGCTTTTTATTCTCTTAACAGTATCTTTAAAAAAACAAGTTCTTGATTGGATGAAGTCCAATTTATCTTCTTATTTCCTATTATGAGTTATGCTTTTGGCTGGAATGTTCTATAAATGTCAATTAGTTCAAGTTTGATAGTATTGTTAAAGCTTTCTATATCCTTACTGAATTTCAACTACTTTTCTTACCAGTTATTGAGAGGGGTGTTGAAATTTCCAGCTAGTTGTGAATTTGTCTATTTCTTTTTATAGTTCTGTCAGTTTTTGTTTCATGTATTTTAAAGCTCTGTTATTAAGTATATACATATTTAGTGTCATTATGTACCCTATGTTGAAATGATCCTTTTTATCATTATGAAATGACCCATTTAATCCCTGACAATATTTTTCGTTTTGAAATTTATTTTGCTGATATAAATGAATATAGACATTCCAGCTTTCTTTTTATTACTATTGACATAATATATCTTTTTCAATACTTTTACTTTTTAAAGTATTTTGTTTATTTATTTTTAGAGAGAGAAAGGAAGAGAGGGAGAAAGAAAGAGAGAAACATCAGTATGTGGTTGCCTCTCAGGTGGCCCCCACTGGGGACCCGGCCTGCAACCCAGGCATGCGCCCCAACTGGGAATCAAACTGGTGACCCTTTGGTTTGCAGCCCGTGCTCAGTCCACTGAGCTACACCAGCCAGGGCTCAATACTTTTACTTTTAACCTATTTGTATCTTTATATTTACAGTGGGTTTCTTAAAAGCATCATATAGTTGAGTCTTCCTTTTTTATTCAGTCTGACCATCTCTGCTATTTAATTGGCATGTTTAGACCAGCAGTCAGCCATCTGCAGCCCACAGGTGAAATCCAGCCATCACTTGCTTTTGTAAATAAGTTTTTATTGCAACACAACCAAGCCTGTTCATCTACATATTGTGAATGGCTGCTAATCATAGTGACAGCATATGCCAACTCATGATTTTGACCATTTACATTTAATGTGATTTTTTTTGTTGTTGTTGTTTCACTTATTTATGCATCCATTGGTTGATTTTTTTAAGTAATTTTTATTGATTGTGCTATTACAGTTTTCCCAATTTTTCCCACTTCATTCCCCCCTCCTTCCTGCCCCCAGCCCTTCAGCATTTCCCCCCTCCTTAGTTCATGTCCATGGGTTGTACATACAAGTTCTTTGAGTCCTCTGTTTCCTATACCATTTTTATCTCCCCCAATCTATTTTATGCCTACTAATTATACTTCTTCTTCCCTGTACCTTTTCCCCCATTCCTCCCTTCCCCCTCCCCACTGAAATTCCTCTATTTGATGTCCATTTCTCTGATTCTGTTCCTGTTCTAGTTGTTTGCTTAGTTTTTGGTTTTGTTGGTTTTCTTTTAAGTTCATTTCTTGATAATTGTGAGTTTGTTGTCATTTTACTGTTCATATTTTTTATCTTCTTTTTCTTAGATAAGTCCCTTTAACATTTCATATAATGATGGTTTGGTGATGATGAACTCCTTTAACTTGACCTTATCTGGGAAGTACTTTATCTGCCCTTCCGTTCTAAATAAAAGCTTTGCTGGACAGAGTATTCTTGGATGTAGGTCCTTGCTTTTCATGATTTGGAATACTTCTTTCCAGCCCCTTCTTGCCTGGAAGGTTTCTTTTGACAAATCAGCTGATAGTGTAATGGGCACTCCTTTGTAGGTAACTATCTTCTTTCCTCTTG
>PVKM010002267.1:0-66715 GCA_004027735.1 Carollia perspicillata | reverse complement strand
GTACAGAACATCCATATGCCTTGTACCCCCTACTCCTTTATCACTGTTTTGTTCTCATAACACCTAACACCTCCCTAATAAGCCATCAAAGTTACCAAGAAGGCAGATTGTCTCTTGAGCTCATAGTTGTTTGCTGAGTGTCTAAAACAATGTCTGGAACATGATATATCCTTAATATATATGTATGACTGAATATAGGTGGTTTTCTGGTATACTATTTTCATAAATGTTAACTATACATAGTTTAAGTGACTTCCAATCACACATGTATTAGATGTTAGAGGTGGGATTCAGAAACCAATTCCTACATCTACCTGTTATTCTTCCTATATTTCTTCTTCTCTTATATTACAGGGTTTTTTTTTTCTGGGTACATAACCGCCCAAATACAGACCAAACTTTCCAGCCTTCATTTCTAAGGAGATTTTTTGCATGAGTAAATTCTCTTTAACAGAATATAAGCAGACAGAGGGTTCACCTATTCCACATTACTTACCTAAAAAGAAATTAATTATTATTGTTTTTTCTCTTTTCACCTTCCTGGGAATGAGGGACTATGATGGCTTTGACAAACGTGTGTGTGGCTGATCTTAGGACCTGAAAAGATCACATTTGAGTGTTATTTTCTCAGTTGGAAGATCAAGATAAGTGAAGACAGAAGTTGTGAAATAAAGCAGAATTGGAAAAATTGAGAAAATGAGTAGAAAAGATCATGGTGAATTTAAGGTCCTATGAAAAAAAAGTAAGTGTTAAAAGAAAAAATGTTATCAAAAAACCCAAATGGCTACAGATACCTGGACCTCAAACCCACACTACCAAAACTGTTTGCAAAATTTGTAAGCCCAGAAGTCTAATTGTCAAAAGTCATCTATTTCAGACAAGGCTGTGAGGAAAATTGAACAGTAAAAAATCAGTAAGTGGACAAATTTGGGCCATAGACAAAATGAGCCAGAAAGCATATCCAAAGAGAAGAACCAGAGATTTTAAAAAGTCATAACCAAGGAACTCACTTCATTATTTGGTCAGGGATTTCATTGGCTCTCACTACTATGTGTCTCCTGGCCTTCCTTTTCATATGTGGAACTAATTATTACAGTTTTCACTTTCCTACCCACCATTTACCTATTGTGTGTATATGATAAGCAGATATCTTGTCTTTTTGTTAATCATAACCCAGGTCATTGTGAATCAGTCTGGACTTGATGGAGAGCAAGTTCAACCACCAGAGGTACACAAGTCTGAGCTCTAGGAAACTAATAAATGGAACAATGGGTTACTGCCAAGGGGGAGGGGTGTGTGTATTTTATGGGAGAGAAGAGTGTGCACAGATGATGTGCTATTGGAGATACACAATACAGAAGAGAATGAATTGATGTTCTCAATAAAAGTATACACCACTAAATATATAGTATTAGTATATACATGCAAAACAATGTGGCTGTTAGATAAGCACTACAAAATATATATCCAGATTATATTGTAATATAGTATAATACTATGTTATAGGATTCATATAATTGTTTTGGTACTTATCTTTTTAGATGGAAAACGCAATATTTTATTTGCTTGTTCTTTGAGTCCTTTATTGTATTAAACACAAGTATACCTCTCTTTTGCCTTCACTCTCAATCTTGTCATTTAGTCACCCTGTTCAGAACTTGTCATTTGTGGGTGGAGTACGTGTGGGTACAATTCCTTCTACTTATTTAAAATTAGATAACATTTTCCCCATTGATCTTTACTTCTCCTAAACTAAATCAAAGTTGGTTTTATTTTTGGTGAAATAGCAGCTAAGAGATCAAAACCTGAATTTTCTTTCAAATAGAACTGTAATAAAGTTCAGAAGTGGTGTGAATGAGTACCATACATCTAAAATTATGAGAGAGGCATATATAAAACTTTTAAAAAACTTTTAAATTCTGTTAAAGGAAATGGATCTAAGGTATTACTTTAAGTTATAATATTGCATTGTATTGTGTACCTACAGAAAGATAATTTAAATAGTTATGGTCAATAAAATCTGTTCTCCATTACTTTATTATACAAAAGACATTTAGTTATGTAACAGAATTATCAGGTTCCAGCTTGAGAGAAACATAAAGTCTACATAAACCCTATAAAATTAGACACAATTTTCCAGGAATTATAATTCTGGGGGAAAATGCATCAGTTAGTCAGCTGAGATCTTGTGTTGCGACTGTTCAAGGCCAGACAGGTTCACTAGGGATTTACGCAGAAGGAAGAAAACTCCCAGAGCCTAGCTGGTGGGATGCCTGACATGCCTTTATTTAGACGGCTGGCCCACACATGCCACCAGCTGCCTGTCTCACCAGCAGGGAGTCCCTACTCCCTTATATACTAAGTGCACACAAAGGCGGCAGGGTGCCAAGCTATTGTATAACAAAGCATGATTCTGCACATGCAAGCCCATTCTCAAGGCAATGGGAATACTTAATGGAGCCCAGTCTCAAGGCTATGGGGAGGCTGCTTATCTTAGCTGCCCAGGCATCTGGGTGACGGAGCCTGACTGACTGCATTTACCCTACAGATCTTCATTCTATAACCTCTAATTTTAAAACTTGAGCTGGGAAAAAATGTGTCTTCAAATTTACTTGTAATGTGTTTAAGTTTTCATAATTAACAGGAAATTTGTACTATTATTTATTTTTAATATTATTCAGTGATAAACTACATTGTGTTTAGTAAGCTACTAACTTCATTTTTTAGTTTCTAAGGTGCCTTCAAAAAACTAGATGTGACCTGTGTCTTCTTGAACATTAGGAAAAGAATATTCTTTCACTCTATTTTGTCATTGTTAAAAAACAATTTTTTCCCAGTTTGCTTCCTAAGCTATTACCAAAAATACATGCATGGGAGATAATAAGAAACATAAATTCAGCATCTCCATTGGAATTATACCCATTTATAATAGTAGGCAGGCTTGATAGTTATAACCAATCTCATATCTGTTGATTGCTTAAATCCAATTAGGAAAATGAGCAACTGCCATTCATCTCAGACAATCAATGCGTAAGGTCTTCAAAACATTACTCCATGCCCACTGCTTATCCCCAGATTTAATCCCAGAAGTCTCTAGATAATATTATTAATGCCTGAAATTGGTTTGAGAAACTCATCTAAAATCCATTATGATGACCACAAAGCAATAGTCACTAAGTTGAGAAAGAAAGATGAACTGAAAACAGCCTAGTAAGTGAAACACAAGGGCTACCAAGCTTAAAAAATTTACATATTATGTCTTTGTATGAAACTTAACAGAAGGAAATAGATTGGAAGCCAACTAAGCTTGAGAGGGAAATATCTGTTTAGTTTCTCAATGTATTTAAACAATATTTGGGACCCTGTAAATACACAGGGAAAAAATGTTTCCATCTATTAGTTGGTCGTGGAGAATTTGAGACAAGGAAGAAAATCCAAAAATGCAAATCTAGCAGCAACAGCAGAAAAGAGCTCGTCAGCCAGATAACAAATATAGGGCCCTGCTTTTGGACAAACACAGGTATGGCCTCACAGGGAAGGTATCCTTCACTCTCCCTTTTTCTGCATAGCTCGTATGAGCTCTTGACAAGTGGAGGCTGTTGGTTTCCCATTCTTTCTTCTCTAAATGAAAAACATTTTGTTTCACTGATTTCTTGTCCTTACTTGTACATCATGAAGACAACTTCCCTAGACCTGATGGACAGAACTATAAGTGGATACACATATTCAATTTCATCTGGATGGAGTTACTTAATAAAGATTTTGGTTGATTCTCTGCAGGGAGGGATTACTGTATGGTAGAAAAGTTGTACATAAAGCCAAGAGTGCAACAACCTGAGAGAATCCTAGAGCCCTTTGTAATAGAATTCCCAATTTTGATAAGCTTACAAAGTCTCCCTGAATAAAAATTAAATTACCCAAACCATTTTGCAGTTAAATGTGGAAACATGACAGTTCAATCAACTAAATGGAAGTGTGTGGGAATTCTTTCTAATGGGAGGGCATGCCACCTAGATTGAAGATGCAACAGTGAGAAATCGGGTAGCTATATTGGATCACAGTGTGACATATCTAGGAACAGGAAGCAAAGAGATCAAAGGAGTTTGTGTTATTTATCTCCCACTCCTTTTATGGCAAACATATCTCATAAGCCATCATTATTTTGGGATTTTAGGTATCTGGTAACCTGATTAAACCTGTCTAAATTGGTATGTCTATCTTACTTAATATGTGAGGGAAATAATTTGTAGCAACTTAAACAATATAAGAAATTTTATAAAAGGACGAGTGTAAACTACCGTGTCCAGCTCTGACTGGTGTGGCTGTTGTGGGTGGGGCATTGTCCCGCAGACAGAAAGTTTAGTTCAGGTCAAGACCTGTGCCTGGGTTTGCAGACCAGATCCATGGTTGGAGGCACGTGAGAGGCAACCAGTGGATGTTTCTCTCTCACATAGATGTTTCTCTGCCTCTCTTCCTCTCTTCCCCTCTCTCTAAAAATACATAAATAAAATATTTAAAAATATATTAAACTATTTGTCTGGATATATATCTTTGGTAAAAGTATAAATAAACAAAGAAGTGACTGCTGTTATAAACAAAGGTGGTGGTTACTTCTGTGGGAAGGAGGGTTTTATGAGGAGGATGGTCACATGGAAGAGTTTCTGGAATGGCTGTTCAAGTTTTACTTCTTAACCTGGGTGTCTGGGGCAGAAAGAGGTCACTAAAGTGGTGGTTGTTTTTTAGTTATTAATTAAACTAACAGTTATTTGTACCATTTTCTGAATGTACAAAAATTTTGTATTTTATACTAAAATTAGTTTTAAAATATTAATACAAGGCACCTAGCTCACTAGAGGACTCATCTCCTCCTCCTGCCACAGAAACCTCACCCTATTTAGAAAAGCCTTGAGGAGAACATGGCAATCATATTTAATAGCGCCCTGTACAATGTCTCAGGTTTTATAGTTATTGGTTCTTGTTGATGCTTCAGTGCAGTCTAGTTTTCTTTTTATGTCTTTTTTTCACACCAAAGCAATTGCTTTCTTATATAGCACTGCTTGCTCTACCTGTCAAAGCTCGCGAACATAATTAAGTTGTGGAAAATGACTATCACATAGCATAGATTAGGAGTCTTGAAGTAAACTGGCAGAGGTAGGTAAAGAAAATGAATAATACCTTCCCAATGTATTTTGTGCTTCAATTTGGTGTTAGCAATTGCTCAAGATAAAAATAACTAAAACTCAACTCTACTATACAATCTGTTTTCTTCTCAATGTTAGATTACTCTGAGACATTAAATTAAAGGTAAATATGATTGACAATATATTAAAACATTGCTCAAACTTAATTTAAGTAACCCATAATCTTTCAAATATAAAAGCTATAAAGTCTGCTGGAGTTAAATTTGTTAGCTCAAATTTGTACACAGATTGAGGGCTTAAAATAAAGAACTAAATGAAATTAAGAAAGTTAAAATTAATGTGAATGCACTCTGTTAATTTTTCACACTATATTTCTTTTTTTTTTTTGCAAAAAAGACAGAGAAATATTTTCCTATGAACTTTACATGAGCACATATAAGTTCCTTCTTACCTACTTTAGATGAAAAATTCTCCATTTACAGGTTGTGAATTCCTGTCTGAGCTATAAATTTAGATACAGGAAAATCAACTAATTCCTTCTCTTGGTGCCTATTCAATGTGTTTCCAAATCAAACTACTGTTTTTTAGGAAGTGTTATCATCTTAAAACCTCCAAACACTTAAATGAGTGGGAATCACATTTAACTGTGAATTGAATAGGACAGCTCGATGCCTTTGTGTGCACTCAGTCCTACTGCTAACCTGTAAGGGTACACTGGAGTCAGAGTGGGATTTCAACAGCACCAGGCAAGAACTGGAACAGATTAATGTGTTCAAACTAATGGTGGAGAAGACCCCAGTGACCACTGGGTGGCTGATGTGCATGGAAGCATTTGAAATTTCAACGCTTGTTCGTTTGATCTTGCTACATTAAAAAGATGTGCTGGGGAAGCAGTTTAAAATAAAAAGGTCCATTTGTCTTCTTCTGGACCAGAAAGTTACAGCTGCCTAATTTTACCTCTTTTATAAAGGAAAGTGGGTGTAAAATTGACCTGTGGCTGATCGGGCTCAAAGAATCTTAGAAATGTATTAAAATTGTTCCAGACCCACTCACACAATGACACAGACTAATGCTTAGCCTGTCCCTAAAGATCCTTAGTAATTTGGGTCTGAAACAATGTAACTACACTAAGTGTTAATAGCTGATTAGATCTTGATGAGTAATCCTTTCACAATATGGCTACATTATGGTCAGAAATACTTCTTCCTCAGGGAATTAATATCAGAGGCTAGACTGATTAAAAAACCGGCTATTTTTCCTCAATGAACTTGCTGGAGCTGTGAAGATTTAAAATGCGTGTTCTAGTCCTTTGGTCTGTGTGCTTGGTCTCATTCTGCAATATAATCTCTCATTTACATTCTGAAATGCAGAGCATGGCCACATCCAGAAATACTTTATTTCCTGAAACTGCTTTACTTTTATAATTTCAAACTTTCTTTAGTATGAATCTTGCCTGTGTGTCCCGCCCCTTTAAAACACACCAGGCTATTCAAACCCTTTATGCTGACCCTGCCCTTCTGGTTTCCTGGTCTCTGCAGCTCAGCCAGTGTTTTAGTGACACCTGCCTCACCCCATCCCTCCACTTTCCTTTTCACTGGAGACAAGTCATGAACAGTTTTATTTTCTGGATATGAAAGTGACAGAAACAAATATATCGGAAACTATGTCTTTCAGCTTTCCTAGGGCATATCATGAAATTTGGAAATAGATTTTTAAAATTACACATAAATCTACACCACTGATTAAAAATATGATGGCAAAAACAAAGCACGTGTGTGTGTGGAGGGTAAAAGGGATGGCTTTACTACCCAGACGAATATGCCTGCTTGATAGGATCAAGAACCAACACTGAAGTCCTTCTAAAACAAAATAATTCAATTTGGGTCTTATATCTACCCTTTCAAATATTTCTTTTTTTTTCTTTCTTATCTCTTACAGTATTAGTGTGGGGATCCTATCTAACATTTTACAAATGCCTCAAATACCTGAACAACTCTTTTTAAGTATAAAAAGAAGACTATAGCCACAAGTATAAGATATACATGCAGGTCTAAAAAGGTCAAAGGGAAAGATTCTTAGGCCAAACCGAAGGTATACATTTGAAGTTGCTAATGTGATTGATGATACCTTTGGAATATTATTTTAAAAATATATCTCCCCAAAGTAGAACTGATTATAGCATTTCTAAAAACTTTCGAAAAAGTCACAAGAATTAACAATGCATCTTCTGCACATATACTACAGTAAGGAGCCATAAACATGTTTTTCCAAGTTATTACATGTATTGTTCAAATTCTCCAGGAATTCTATAAAGCTATCTATAAATTCTTAATCTAGAGAAACTTGCTACATGCTTAAAAAATTCCTATAGCCTATACTAAAAGCCCCTAAAGATATTCAAGGTAAAAATATATGTCATTACTGCTTATTTAAAGTTGTGCGAATGTATTAAATAACGTGTCCATACATAGATTTTAGAACAAATTAGCAAGAAAGCTTGAACTCATTCTGAGGAAAGTGTGTGTGTGTGCAAGCGCACACACGTGTGTGAGTGTTTGTTAGTCAAGCTGAAACAAGCTCATTGACCCCATAGACGGGGAAGAAGAAATTAAGGAAACAGGGAAAAGGGAAAGTTAAAAGTTTCTGTACCTCTGACCAAGGTACTGCTAGCAGAGCGGGTTCCTGATTTGGCCACATACATCAGAGTATCCAAGAGGGCAATGACAGAGGCTTCCATAAATTCAAATCCCTAGCAGATCAGTTAGTTCCAATAATTTGATAATTTTAAAAAGATTACTGTTGTGTGAACGATTATAATTCAAACTCATGCTGGTATTGAAACTAAATCATGTCAGTTCCTCGTGATTATATAATTTAATGCAATAACAAGCATAATTTTTCCTTTATAAGAATGAGAAATTATAAAAGAACATACATCAGTTAATAATAATATGTGCTCTGCTACTTAAACAAAGGAATTTTGAATAGTGCAATAGGGAGATGAGCATGATCAGGAAAAAAAAGAAGATGTAGAGACAAAACAGAAGAAACTGATGATAGTGAAATCTGAGACCTTTAAGAAAATTACAAAATATACTAAGAAATATATACACCCATATATATTTTACATCTGCATTTTTAAAATATTGCATATTTTAGACTTTTATTTTGAAATTGAAGCTTAGAGATTCTGTGCCATGGTGGTAACCATTTTTTAGGTTTTTATTTATCTTTTCTTGTTGAACATGTTTTCTTAATTTGAAGGATTTCTTTGTGCTGTGGTGATTTTATACTTGCTTCACCTCTACCCTGTGAAGCAACTACTTTGCTGCAGTCAGTCATTTGCCTTTTGCCTTTACTTAGGGCGGACTTGAGGGTGCTGAACTTCCTCCTAGTCTTTATTCAGTCTAGTTTGTCATGCTTTCCCTTCAAAACTTCTGGTTTTCCTATGTTGCTTAAAAATGACTCCTCAATTCTGAGAATTATTGTCATAATTTTCTTTTTACATAAGAACATGACTCATTTGGAAATCAATCTGTATAGGTGATGAAATAAACTTTATTTGTTTTTCCAGTGGAAAGCCTATTATGCAAACATTATTAACTTAAAAAACAATCTTAACTACTGAATTGAATGTCCTTTTAACATATATTCCCATGTCTTTATTCTCCCGTATAAACTTATAAATCATTTTATTTAATACTTTCCAAAATACAATTCTGATTTATTTTCAATTAAATATTGAAATAAGCTTTACAAGGCGTCAAAACATAAAATGTAGATTTTAAATTCTTGAACATTATAAACCTCCCTATTCTTTAACATAGTAAATTCTCAACAGCAATGCTTTTAACAAAAGAATAACTTTGGATTGTCCAAAATTGGCAGAGCATGTCATTTTTTTTGAGATACCCACCAGATGGCAACTGTCAAAGATATTTAATGTGAAAAGCAATTTATTTTACCAAATTTTATTTGATATCATGTAAAATGTCAGACTTCCATGATGATTACTTAAAACTGCAGACACAATAAAAGTCAGATTCCAATTCAAATGCGACTAACAATAGAAATTTATAATTCTTTTCATTATACACTGTATTTTAAAATTTAATTATTTTGTATTTTCTTTAACAGTGAGATTGAATGAATTAAATGATAGTCAATGTTATCAAATAATGTATTCTTCTTGACTGTTTTTAATCAATTACCGTTATAGGCACTATTCTTTTCTCTGTTCTATATCCAAACCCGAACTAAAAGTGTAGGGTCCAATATACTGAGATGAGGGTTAAATGGTAGAAAGATAATAAATGTGAAAAAGCATGAATCAGAAAAGTAGCAATTAATATAGAACCCAGAACTCTGGTATTTGACATTTAAGCATCTTTTTAGAGACTTCATCATGAACAATCTATAACCTAAACTACAAATGAAATGTCATAGATAATTGGTCATGTCCCTTTGATATTCATTTCATCTCAGTTTTGGTTACATCAATTTTGGAACATTTGAATCCACTAGGGACTGAAATCACATGACTAATTTTAATTATTTTCTAGAATGTGTATATTTTGCTAATTTCTTTAAGTATAATAAAGCAAACTATGGATAAAGAAACAGAATACAAGTCAACATAGAGATACTTGCTATACAAAGATACTAAAGGAAACGTATCAGTAATAACAATTATAGAGGCCTGTTAATTTTCCTTTTATGGCAATTAAGTTTAATATGCCATATATATATTGTACTTCTGAGGCTTAGGGAACATACTTTGTCCATTCCTGAAGAGTTTCCATTATATAAAACACGTATAACATTAAGTGCTGCCTATGGTTAAGAGCAAGTTATAGTGGGATATTCTGTATTGTCTAAAAATTTGAAATACATATATCTATCTATTTTATGACTGAACATATATAAGGCAATTAAACTTAGCTTAAGAAGAAGCCAAGGATATTGATAATATATCAAAATATCTCAAATAATCGTATCCCAAGGGGATGGCTAGGCTTCTGGAAAAACTGGAACAAAGGGTTCAATCACTATGAAAATTTTCTCATTTTCCTCTTCTTCTTTCTGAGTATTTGCCTCATTCTTCTTTCATGCAGCCAGATTTATTTGTTTCCAATGCACAAATAAAAACATAATAGTCAAGAGAGCACATTTGCATTGTGTTCCTTGAAAATAGCAAACATGCTAAGTTGGAATCTTAGCAGAATGAAAACTGGGAAAAATTCTGATTGGTTCATGTCCACACATGAACCAATTAACTGTCCAGGGGCCTGGCACATGGGACTGGGGACAGGTGGGAAGATGTGTTTCCCAAAATAATAGTGAGGGTGACTCTCCAACAATAACATGGAGATCACTCCTTTTTCCTTCCTTTGGTATAGGAGTTAGTCCTCCAATGATTCAAATTTGTCTAATGTGAAAATCTAGGGAGGGAGAATTATTAAAGTGGATTTATTTAAAGAAAGAAAACAAAAACCTCTTGAATGTGCCTAAATAGTTTTCTAATCAATTGAGCTCTCAGTTTAAGAAACAGCTTTTAAAATCATAGAGTGACTGGAAATCAGTAACTTACAGACTTGCTAGATGAAATGGGAAAAATGAAAACCCCAAAAGGGTCAAAAGTGAATATTGTTGATCTTAATAGAAGATAAACGTATAGTTTCTGACCCCATCTAATTTATTCAGCTACATATTAATATTTTACTGCATTTTTATGACTACAAGGCACATATTCTGGATGTTGTTCCATAATTCATCACTGTCTTATTGGTCTTTGATATTTCCTTGTGCATTTAAAAATAATATATTTTATCTAGCTTTACAGATTTCCTCAGAGAGAATGAGAGCAGAATGACCTAGTCCACCATCATCAAAATTCTCCTTGTTAATTGATTTTAGTATTTATTGTGGTTACATACACTAACTCAGCTCTTTGTGCATAAAATGGCTTGTATAACACTGGGTGCTTGAAACTTGGAAAAATACAGTAAGGCAGTATGTATCTACACCAGTGTAGCTAAAAAGGAAATAACTAATGGCACTGTCCTAGAAAGGTGTCCCGTCACTATTCGGTTACACTCTTTTCTAAATATCTCTAGACTGGGCACACTTGTAATACCGTTCATAATCTATCTTCCCATATTTCACAGACATTCTCCGTCCACTTACGTGATCATCTTTTCTTCTCTTCACTCCCTTGCATGCTTATGAAGAAGTTATTAAGCCAATCTTCTGTTTCACCTGAATAAGTATCAGTCATCTTGAGCTGACTGGAAAAGAATATCGTCATCCTTCTGTATGCCCTACACAATGCAACAACACCCTTACCATATGCTTTGAGGTTTGACAGAAGGAAAACAAAAAACAAAACAAAACCTCTCCCTTTGAAATGATCTGAACCACAGTAAAGGCTTGTCTTGGTCCAAATTTTGCCAAACTCAGAAACACAGAAGAGGTAGAGATCAAGGGGTTCAGGCTCAGGAGCTACCCAACCCAGGTTTAAATCCCAGCTCTGCCATTTATTGCCTGTGTGACCTTTGGGAGGCTCCTAAGCTCTACGTGCCTCAGGGTCCCCAATTGTAAATTAGGAGATGATCATACCTACCTCTGATCTTACTGTGAGAATAAATGAGTTGATGAGCACTCCATAACTTCTGGTCATTTCCGTGAAAGGCACTGTAGCTTGAAGGCTCTGGAACCAGCTGCCAGGGTTCAAAGACCACCTCTGAGTCTCAAACAGCTGTGTTGTTTTAGACATTATTAGGTTAAACTCTTTTGAATCACATGTTTTCCTCTTCCTTGTTTTTTCCCCTCAGGGGTGGGGTAAACATGTTTGGCTAATTTCCAGTTAGTTATGGCAGGTATAGATTTTAAACATAAGCGACTTCTTTATTCCACTGTTAAACTTTATAAATCATTTTTCTTCTCTGAAAGTTTACATATCTTTCCTTTAGCATCAGCATTTTCAAGTTTTGCACTCATCTACTTTGGCGACTTTATTTTTCATGCATTTACTAGGACCCTTGTGAACTGCAGCTCTTGAGGAATGTATTGTTTTCTGGTGGATAATTTCCTGACTTTTTATCTCTCTAGAAGCCATTTTGTTCCAGTATGTAGCATAATATAAAGGTACTGTATATATCCTAGCTTTCATGGCTTCTAGTGTCTTTGACTTTTACTTAGCTTTTGGAGAGCTTTCTTAATTACATTTTCCAAACTCTCTGAACAGTTTTTAATTTTATTTTGGAAATTTATTCATAATATTCTGGGTCTTTGATTTATTCTGAGGTTGGTTCTTTACTATTTTTTAAAAGATTTTATTTATTTATTTTTAGAGAGGGGGGAAGGGAAGGAGAAAGAAAGGAAGAGAAACATCAAAGTGTGTTTGCCTCTTGCATACCCACTACTGGGGACCTGGCCCAAAACCCAGGCATGTGCCCTGACTGGGAATCCAACTGGCGACCATTTGGTTTGCAGGCCAGCACTCAATTCATTGAGCCACACCAGCCTGGGCTGGTACTTTATTATTTTTATGGATGCAATGTCAAAGCATACAAATTAGAATGCCTTTATTTGTTTTGTTCTTCATTTTTTTGTCACTTTATCTGTGTTCTGGGGAAGTTTTTATGGTGATAACTTAAATCAGATGTTAAGAGACATCTTGTTCTCCTTTCGTATGTAACACTGAAGATATAAAAAAGCTGGTCAGTAGCCCTAAGTGTGCATGTGTGCCTGTTTCTTGTTCATGTTGGATTTAGTAGGTAGATCTAAAAGCAAGGGTGGAAGAGGGCAGGACAAATGCCAACACTCTTATCATTTCTCCTTGAACCTTTGCTTTCTCTGTGAATGAACTCTAAATTACCCTACTTGTGGGTTAATCCTAGGATACCACACAGCCTATGAATTTTAGAAATAGGGAAGCAAATTCTTCCTATGAAAATTTTTAGTTCATCCCTTTGCATTTAGGTCCATGTTTTATTCCTGTCTGCCCAGTCATACTTAGCATCCTTGAGTATTTAGATTTTAGTCTTCTGCAGGGAAAATCAGCTTCTTCTCTGAGCTATATCATCCTTTAGGGACTTTATAGACTACTTTATCTACTGCCTGGTGCATTGTTCATTACTCTCTCCAATTACCACAGTTCAATTAAATTAAAATTCCTCATGTGATTCTTCTTTTTTATCATAAGTTTATAAGTGGCCTATTGTTATTTTGTTGTAATTTTAAAAGAGACAAACATAATAAAGTATGATCAAAAAATTATATTCATCCAGATCATCTTGAATATGTGTAGGATACTTCCGTATGCAAAAGACTTCACAACCTTTAAAAAGATAGCAAGCCTATTCTCCCTGTACAACATTTGTTCCATTATAAATCTTTAAAATTAGGTAAATTATAATAATATTTGCATTATCTCACAGGCAACAAATGTCGATAATCATCAAATGTGACAATGGATCCTGGTGATAACATGCATTTGACTTTCACATGCAGTACTAATTTAGCAAATAGTAAGGTAGGAATGAGATTTCTTAATGCTTACTTCATCACCGTCACTTATAATATGAGACAGCACTTGTCCCTTGGCAAAAGTTGTTTGTTAAATTAAGTTATATAATGCAAAAGAACACCTAGTATAGGGTTTAGTACATTGCAAAGCTCTAGCAAATGCTGACTATTTCTCTAGCTCCAACTAGGGAAACATACAGGATGAAGCAAAAGTAGGTTTATAGTTATTCCTATGGAAAAAGACCAGCAGGTAATGATTATTATAATAGCTTTACTAACTCTTGCCCCACCCTGTATATTTGTACTTATTAAGACTTTAAAACAAAGTTTTAGGTTTCAAAGATGTCTGACTATTGTAATTCCGAAATAGTAAGTTATGTCTAATTTAAAAATATGATTATCTAAATTTGAAGTGTTTCAACCTTTTAAAAATATTAAAAATAAAATAATCTTCTGACTTACAGAGGTATTGAGCATCTTTTCATATTATTGGACCATTTATAGAACATTCTGTGAAATAAATGTAATTTAACTTGCCTAAAATCCCTTTATCCTGGTCTGTTTTCTCATCTACCAACATCTCGGGAAAAGAGATAAGGAGGTTAATACAAGAATAAAACACAAGAAAGCAAAAGGAAATGCAAACTGAATAAATATTTTTAAAATAACTATTGAAAAGGTAGGGAGAATTTGAAGGTCAAAATAATATATAGAATTACAAATTTGAGCAGTGATGCAATAAATAAAAAATAAATAGCTGCCTTTTTGAATTCTACTTTTCTACTAAAATATCTTGATGTCACAGAAGTCCTTGCAGTGACCTTAAAATAAAGAAGAGTTTTCTGTGGTTCAGATGGAAGGCGCTTTTAGCCCATATCAATCTTTGTGTAGGTACAGTTGAATACTTAAATTTAATAAGACACATGCTATTATAAACCAAGGACAGATTATGATAAGTTATAAAGTCTGTTTCTGTTAAGAAGTTAACCACCTAAGAGTCCACCAGGTATTTAGAAATAGCCAATTCAGAAGTGCTGATAATTTCTAACATCAGCCTCTGGAATTCCCTTTTCTAGCTGAGAGTAGCTGTATAAAGGCTACATGTACATTTTCTGCCAACTGCTATTCAAATGATAAGTGGTGCTTTTTAATTACATTTTATATGGTAATTAATTTAAAATATCTATTCAAATTCTTCATCTTGAAATCCCTTTTCAGACAGGGCCTAGATGCCCTAGGCTTTCAGTGGTTTATTTCGGCTTTCAAAATATTCTGAAAGACTAAGATAATAAAGGTTCTTGAAAATATTCCAAGTAGCTAGAAAATATAAACAGCCATTTGCAGAATGGTAAAATGGCAATGCATATATTTGCATTTTTTGAAATGAAGTATTCACTGCAAATATATAAATATAGAACAGCAAGTGAATAACACAGATTTTGAGTTATCCGAATATTTAGCTATTTTACAGCACACTTAATGTAAGAAGCCATCATCACGAGTAGACTGTTTTATTCAGTAAGGCATTAACTACACATTTTTTAGGACTAAAATTTTTTTAAAGTATGCTTTTATTTATTTATAGCATAAATAATTACATTATCATTTTATTCCTATTTTACTTGTGTTTTATTACACATTTTAATCTGCTGCAGTTTGGTGACATACAACTAAAAGGACAAGATGAGTGCAGTACCCACACTGCATTGTCGTGTCCTGCCTTTCCTCAGTGCACAGTGCAATGCGGGGCGGAGGACGGGGTCAGTGAGAGTGGCCTGCTTTGGCAGGGACAAGCATTTTGTCACTGATGCTGTAAAGAGCTGACTCACAGCCATAAGAACAGATGAACCTCTGTTCTGTTTTATTATTGATTCTTAGCTCTCTACAGATAGTGCTTCCTTTATTTTCTGCAGAGAGACTGTCCTTTGTGGTGGAACATTTTCAACCATTATCTCTTCAAATGCACCCTCATTTTTATTATGCTGTGTTCTTCTTGAAATTCAGTTGATTGTATGTAACATCATATCATTATATCTTTTATATCTCTGAATATCATAGCTTTATCTCATAGTACCCTGTGATGTTGACTCAGTGATTATAACTCAATTCCAATTGTCTCTGTGAGAGTTGTTGTTTAGTTGACATAATGGATGAAAAGATTGAAGAAAATCAGAATCATGACCCAACGGTAGGTCCCCATGAAAAAGCTTCTTCTCTTATCCTTTCAGCAAGAAAAACACCTTACTTTTTTAAACATTGGCTTAAACATCTCAATAGTCTCTTACTGCTTGATCATTTAGTGATGCCCATCTAAAAATAAAAATTTGCATGTATTTAATTTAAATATGTATGATATAATCTAGAATCTAATGCCCTTAAGGATCTAAATATATATATTTTTCTGTGACTCTTGGTCATAATGACTTGCTTTCTTGTGTATTTGGTAATTTTTTATAATGCACTTATTTTTACTTGCTTTTAAATGGGGAACCTGTGAGGCCAATTGCCAACCAGAGAGAATTTCGGTGTTCCATTGGGAAATCAGAGGATCAACCATCCTGAGACTCCTTAGCATCTGTCAAGCATTCTTGGATTACAGTGGGGGACTCAGTTTCTCTACTGGCCTTCTGGCCCAAGGCCCCTGATCAAGGGGAATACTCACAAGGGCTTCTGCCATCAGAACACTATGGTTGCCCAGTTTGCTGACTTTGCTCAGCCTTTGTCTCCATGTGCATATTTCCATCTACTGTTTTTTGAGGGAAATAGGGTGGGTAGTTTGATTCTTTTTTTTTCTTTCAAGCACAATAATACATTAAGGTGTTTTATTTATATCAAATTGTGCTTAGTATTTCATTCTGCTGAAAAAAGTCCTATGTACTTACAGGTAAGAGTTACTAAGATATGTTTTGAATATAGACAAAGATTAACATCAAACATTAGTACTCTGCAATTTAATATGTCTCCATGGTTTTCAACCTTCTGACTTCCATAATATCTTGAAATATTCAATGTATTTCCATACACACACATACACATACACATACACATACACATACACACACGATAATGGTGGAACTATAGTAAGGTGGTATAGAAAATTCTAGGTGTTCAGAGATTCACCAAGTTTCTCTTGAGATTAGATTGTTGGGACAGGGTTCCTAGGACTGTCATAGTTACAGTGTGGTTTACAAATAGTAGCTGAGCAAGGGCCAACTTGCCACATTTTCTGAAGGGACCCTAGGGATTATAATATACTTGTGCACATTTCCTCCTCTGGAGTTAGAGTACTCATGGATCCTAAATGTCCTAGGGGGAGAGATTAGTCAAGGTTTACCCACCACAAATACCAGCAATTGCCCAGCTCTTGTCTCGTACAGAGGAAATGGTCTGTAACCATCTCCAGGAGCAGATTCTCATTCAAACAATCATCATACATTCACCTTTACTTATTATATTATCTGAATAAAACCCAGTGGGCTAGTGCAATTACCTTTAAGAACTGGAGGAAAGGGAGAATTGTAGTAGACGTTCTGCATGGCATAGGCCCACCTCCCACTTGTAGATGCACAGGACCCACGCCCACAAATAGGTTCTCCCGTGGGTAATCAGACCTGCAATATGCCTAAGCCGCTTTGAGTCTTGCTTTTTGCTAAAAACTCCCTCACCAAATTTGTGGCAAACATTTACTGCAAAATAACTTCCTGAAATCCATGCTAAACCTTCCTAGGACTAGTGTAACCGGTCCAACCACTTTTGCCCTTTTCATTTGCAAATATCCCTCTTCTGTGATGTGCTTAGTTGCATCGGCTCCTTTGTTTTCTGTAAAAGGTAACCACCTAAAGCAACCTGCACATAGTAGATGAGGACCATCATGTAATGTTTGGAGAAACCCTATAAAGGCTTGTCATGGTGGAGGCTGTGGCTTTTGCTCCCCTTGAGAGAAAAGCCATGCTGTCCCTTTTCCTCCACCGGACTCGGTGAATGTCTCATTTCATCCATAATGACACGAACACTGCGGACCGGTGTCTGCATAAGAAAATAAAGGAAGTTAAAAAGAGAAGAGAAGACCTGAGAAGTGATTTTGAATCAATGACTATGATTATAATAATTTAAGTCAGGCTAGAAAAAAAATTAGTAAATAATAGACTAAACCTAAGTTTCCTGACAACTTACACTTACCTTTTACATCTGACAAGGAAGAACAGACCTTTTCTTCTGGTCAAAGAAAAATGCTGCCATGACTCTAATAAAACATGTTTTATATTTATACACAGCTGACTGTCAAGTGCACACACAGTTCATACCCTCTGTTGGGAAATTTAATTTAATAGAAAAATGTACCACTCTATTTGTAATGTGGACAGTAAAAATTTGTTTCATAGAAAACTCATATTGCCAAGAACCTCTAAGCTGAATGTAAGTTGATTTCTTATAAAGATCAAGTAACATTGCTTAAGCACAAATGTGGTATATATTATACTCGAATTGTTTATAAATCAAGTAGCACAGAGCCAAAACAACATGCAATGCAATAGATTTCTTTATGTGAAAAGTAATTTTCCTGATGAATTGCTGTGCTTCATTTTTAGAAATAGATTTAACTTAGGTAATTTGAAACTAGGGAGTGTCAGAAAGCTGCCAGTTCTCCAGAGGGAGGGGCTCATCTTATTAAGCAGAGCAACTGTGACAGCATGTAGGATAGTTCTCAATTAACTGCCTTTTCGATGAAGGTATTCTACACATTGGGGAACAACATGTGCTCAAAGGTTTCCCAATAGCACTGCTGAAAATTGATTTATGACAGACAGAATCAGGATCACAGGGCCCCCAAACAGCCTCCTGAAAGAATGATTTTTCAAGATGAAATAAAAGTAAAATAATTCAAAAAATTCTCCAGGGAATGCCCTATGCATCATGAATGTCTTGGAGCCTTAGTCAACTAAAAATTCCATCTGTTTCCTTTAGAAGAGATTAGAAAATCGCTAAGCAACTCGAGCCATCTACATCATAATTCGAAATAGATTATTTTACAAAGAGGTTGCAAATTTTTTTAACATCACTGGACACCATGCACTTGTACTAAACTTCAGTGAGAGTAAAAATTTCTCAATAATACAATGAACAGAATGGTAAAGAGTAAACTAAAACAAAGAATTTTGGTGGAGGGAGAAAGTTACCTTTATTATCACTTTCCAGTTTGTAATTTGTGCTTATTGAACACTGGGAACTACTAAGATATAATTTGTAGAAGTGACTAAATCTATATAGTGGTGACATGTCTTTCATGTCTTTCCAGTTAAACCAGGTCTTCTCCTTGGTTGCACCTTGACTGGTGTCCTCTACTTAATACATTTAAAGTAGTTACCTTATATTATGTGATGGCAATGTACATTGCCAACATTCCTTCAGAACACTGAGTTTCAACTCAGTAGTTGTGCATATTCATTATTTTATCTGACAAGTAACTTCCTGATGCCATAAGTCATCTATGGTAATGCAGTCAATATGAGTTAAGTATTCTATCGCAACTGCAAAAATCAGAGCTTATGAATGCTAGTTCTTGACATATTTTAGATATAGTAAGATAATTTACACAATGCTTACTGAATATTCTTGTAAATTCAAAGGTGTCAGTTAGAAATTTAAGGAAGAAAATTTCAAAAATTGTTACTTAAACTTTTATATATTTCTCAGAGACAATCAATGAGCTCTTCAACCTGGAAAATTAAGTGGTTAAATTTGTCTAGATAGATAGATTAGATATAAATGTGAACATGGTTATAGATATAGATACAGATATGGAGAAAGACCAAATATACCAATACTCAAAATAAGAGTTAATAATACTAAATATTTTTAAAAGGATAATACAAGAATATTATAAATAATTGTGTGCCCATAAATTGAATGACTTACATGACATAGAAAAACATCCTTAAATAACAAATTGTGAAGCTGACAAAAAGAGATAAGAAATATATGTCTTTATTTAAAAATATTTGTAGTTATAAATCTAACAGTTGTCACGAGCATCTGTTTGTGATACAGTATTTCCTCTAAGTCAGCCGGGCAGCTGCTGGACTAGCTGCCTGCTGGGCAGCCCGGCACCCAGGGATAGGCAAGAGTCACACACAGTAACTGTGCTGCTCACTCAGCTTTTATTGAATGCAGGGTCACTCAAAGAAGACTATCAACCTACATTAATGTCCTATTCACACTTGAACAATATAAGAGGAGTATAACACACACGCAGAACAATCAATCGGGGGATAATGAACCCAAGTCCCAGAGTCTCAGTCGGCCAGTCTAGGAGACAGCATGGTGGACAAGGGAGTCATCGAGGTCTTGCAGGAAAGGATCTCCAGAGCCAGGTGGGCAGCAGGGCAGACAAAGTCCTCAGTCCAGTGGGGCAGAGCCTCTGGTGGCCGATGCCAAGGGAGATCAGCGTGGTGTGGAGCAGCACTCTGTGGTGTGGGGGTTGGCTGCCTTAGCAGTGGTCTGGAACCTGCCTCAGTTTTACCTTGAAAGTGGTGTACTGCACCCTTCTGGGTCTTTTCAATAAATGTCTTAACACCCCTGATGCCAAGTATGGAATGTTCCCAGGTGCCTATGAGTGGTACATTGTTGGAAACTGCTCTGTCTGGTTTCAGGAGTTGTAACCACCCCTTGTGGCTAAGGCTGAGTGAGCAACCTCTGGACTGTGAGCCACTGAGGAAACAAAGCTCGTCTCCCTGGCAAGAGCGCTGCTTCTGCCATCTCTGGCCCCCAATGCTTGGTCGGTTAGTCAGAGTCTATGGGTATGACCCCTCAGAGGAGAGGCAACACAAGCGGATACGATCATGTAGGAGGCCATCAAGAAAGGACTCGGGGGCTGCAGCAAAGTGAGGGTGAAGGACCCTCAACCCCCCTGGCTATTTTGACATAGCCTGAGTCCCCTTCCCGTCTGGGAGAAGCACTTCCTGGCTCTAATCCACTTAAGCCTGAATCTTGATGCAGTGGGTGCAGCCCTCTGCTGGCTAGAGCGGTTCCAGGGTGATCGGGCATAAGAAAGAATATGTAAAATACTGTGAAACCTGCTTTTATTTAGAATACTTTCAATTAAATAAGGATCCAAGCAAGAAGTGAGTTTGTTCCTCAAAGTTTTATGGCTCTTTAGCTCTCTGACCCTGACTCAAAATAGGCCCTCAGAGTTCTTTGTTATCTGTTGTTTAACCCTCACTGCTTGACATTGATTAATGAGCTTTACCTGTATTCCTGTGTGTTTCCAACCTACTAAATACCATTGAGGTACAGGCTCTTGGCCCTTCTCCCATGAGAGAAGCTAGCTAGCTTTCCTCCCCAAGCAAATTATGTCTTGGTAGCATTATTTTTATCTGTGACGGAGCCCCCCCCCCACAGTACATGGCTGTTCTCCTTGACACCCCTATTGGTTAAGTGTGGAATTTGCCCAGGAGCCTATCGATGGGTGGTCCTGCTCTGCAGACACGGCTTCTCTGACCACATGTGCAGATACCTTAAGGGTGTTTCCCTGCCAGACATCTGCTCTGACCACATGGGCAGATATGTATGTCCCCTTGCCAGATGTGTTTACTCTGACTTAGGTAATTTTTCTCTTGAACCGAAGTGTCATGGCTGACTGACAGCCACTTTAGTTGGCATAAGTGATGTAACTTTCTTTTATATACTTTATGCTATCTTAATTGGACCAATGCCATTTTATTGGTCCTGCTCTCCACAATGATAAAAAAAATAACAGGCCTAGATATCTTCACTGTTAAATTCTAAGAAATAATTAAGGACTAGAATTTCAATTTGACACAAATTATTCCAGAAAATAAAGAAGGGTAGGTATTTCCCATCTCATTTCTAAGAACAGGATTTTCCAGAAACCCCAAAAATACATGGTAAGAGATAAAACCACCAAACCAATATCAATTGTGTTCAAAGACACAAAATATTTTGTTACATTGGATGTTGGCTCTAAGTAAGCTCTTTACACTTTAGTATAGATAGTGGCAAGCAAGCTTGTGTATGTTGTTAGAAGCCTAAAATATACCCAAATGTGGATGTAGCAATTATCTAAGTGACAGATTGCAAATATTTACAAGCAAAATTATTCTGGCTTCTCAGTTTGAATTGCAGTTTACAAACACCACTGCAAATCAGCATGAGCATCAGCATGAATAGGTGCTTGTATAACTCGTTTTCATTAACAGTACCCTAACACAGCGTCACCCATGACTGATCTGGATGGCAGCTGGACATTACCACCAAATAGCTCCCCAAGGTGTGGAGACTGGCTGGACTGGCAGAACCATGGCCTGCCTTTCACAAACACGCAAATAGGCTCCCTCTGAAGATTATAAAGCACATGTTTTAGTTCCTTGTACTGACATTGTGTAAAACAGTAAGATATTATAGATATAATTTTCTAATTACAAAATCTTAATATAAATTCTTTGGTATAATGCACGCAGTCAGCTACTATCTCAGAATCTATCGCAGGTGCTTTTCTTGACTGTAAGCTGGCACTCTACAACTTTGCTTGATTCCAACTGTTTCTTACACAACTCAGTCATTTTATATTCTTACCATAACCATATTTGTTTCAAGGCAGCCATCTTTAGTTTTTAAAAACGCCAAATGGAGAATATTGATGACTCAAGACAACATGGCTTCTGATCCCTCAACCCCCTCGTCACTGCCTACATACAGATTTTAGTAGACTTTTTAAATTTTTTTGTTCTATAAACATCATTCTAATACTGCAAAGCAGAAGAAGAATAAAAAGTGAAACAAATTACTTTATGCAATTTGATCAATTTCAGAGTCATTACTTGTCCTTGTACATCATTATTCTTTTGGAATAAATTGCCTTTTGAGACCCCTAGGTTTTACTCCTCACTGAAGATCCAGTGCACTGGATCATTTCCCTTGCCTAAGGCAGTGCAGTAATGGGTGGGGGTCAGCTGGGAGGCAGCATCACTGCTCTGAGTGTGGCTCTGTTCATAAAGGTCCCTTTCAGGGCTGGTAGTGAAGGCTAGGGAGCTGTGATGCTTTAGAAAAAGAAGACAATTCTTTTTGCTTCTCCAGATCCAGTCTCTGCTTTGCTCTGCTCTGCCTGTCCCGTTCCCAGGGGGCTGATATCTGGAGGTCAATGAACTCTAGTTAGAGATAAGAGGTTTCATTTCTTTTCTTTTTCTTAATTGTTGTTCAGTTACAGTTGCCCTGCCTTTCTCCCCATTGTTAACCCCTACCCTGCCCCCAACTCCCATAGTCAATCCCCAGTCCGCATTGCCCATGCCCATGAGTCTTCTACTGGTGTTCCTTTGTTTGCCCTTTCCCCTTCTTTCTCCTGCTATCCCCTGCCTCCTCCCCTCTGGTCACTGTCAGTTTGTTCTTTATTTCCAGGTCTCTGGTTCTATTTTGCTCACTTGTTTCTTTTGTTGATTAGGTTCTTTTCTATTACCAGATTCTATTAATAGTCTGTAATGATTTCACCTTTGCCAAACCATAGACATTTTCAGCATCATTAGATGTTTCCCTTAACTGTGTTCACACCTCTAGAAATAGTACTTCCATTAAACTTTTTTAAAAAAACTTTTACGTCTTAAAATGTTCTGTTTCAAGCTGAAATTCTGAAAAATATAGTAACTGGTACCAGAAGTGTTCCCAGAAAACACACCCTCAAGCAGACATTTTGTTATTGGGTTGTTCACGTATATGTTGCATAACATCCTAATCAGGGAGAAAGGAGCTAAGGGTAATTTTCAGCATTCAGTAGCTTTACAATTGCTCAGTGGTGGCATGGGTCAAAGGGCAGGTTGAGGTCAAAGTGTCAGGATATCAAGTGACCTGTGGAACTTGACAATTACAATGATTGTGTGCTAGGCCAGCTGATTCCAGTGCCCTAGATATAACTTTCAAAAAGAAATCCACAAATAAATTTCCAAAAGCTTTGAATTACCAACATAGACAGATGGAGGATGAACAATCCTCGATTGTGGTGTTAAAGAAATGAACTTTCTTTTTGATCTAGGCCAATGCCTGTTTTAAGGGTTTTACAATTATAGTATCAATTGAATGTACCACCTTCGCAGGCAGGCCTCGTGCTGAGCTACTTACTCTTGAGAATAAACGACGCACATTTGAAGGGGGTGGGGGGATACTGAACTTTTTTGTTGAGTTTATTGAGTTTTATTCATAAAACTGTATAGCTTTCAAGTGTGCCCTCCAATGAAACTCCATCTGCGTACTATATCACATGCTTGTTGCCCAGAGTGAAAACTGAACATTTTGAAACTTCAAAAGTGTTATTGATGGTAGTAGCTGCAGCTCCCATCGACATTCTTTTCTCTTGTCTGAGAGCTGCCAGTACCTTCTCTTGGGACTGGTGCTGCCCACAGGGATACTCCTGGGACATGCCATCACCCTCTTTCTCTCCAAGCCCATGATAAAAGTCAGATATAAGTGCTGTTCATCTTAAGGAGTAAAAAGCTTGTTCTGGGAGGAGATAATTTTTATATCAAAGGAATTGCTATATTCACCAGATCTGTAACACAATGTTTGCAGGAAACATGTATGAACATTACATCAGGAAGAATCTTAAACTATGAGGATCAGATTGAGTAGAATTCATAGATATGTGCTTTCTCTCATAATATAAAGGTTCATATTAGAAAAACAGTTTAAACTCACATTATAATTTGCCAAATTTATAATATGTTATTTCTACCTTTGACAAATCTGTACCTGAAAAGTGAGATATACCTATATGTTGTACTTTTTAATGTTTAAGTTGGTGTGTAAATTATGCTACTTTCTTTTAGACAATTTATAATCCATGTACCTGTACAGCAGGAGAATAGTTTCTACATAATATATAAAGAAATCAGTACTTATTCTACTTTCTAAAATGCATTCAAGATTGGGTCAAGGAAATGAAATGGCTTTTTTTTTTGTTGAAGAGAAAGCATGATTTACAAAGGAAAACGTGAATTATTACACTTTTGGTTAATAATAAGTTAAAATTTGTCCATCAAACCATGTTTTTCTGTTAGAGGATTTTTAAAAATATTTTATTTTGAATGTCAGTGCTTGTGATTTTATCCCCTGTATGAAGCATACACTATTTCATATATAATTCAACATTAGTTGAGAGATAAAGGAAGTTGTTATGTCAATTAAAGCTCAAAAATAATTTTATGTCAAAAACTTTTAACTCTTTCAATTCTATATGACTTTGAACTGCAACATACAATATAAAAATGTTCAACTTGAAAAAAAGGTGGTTTTAGGAAAATGTAGCATAAATGTTGAAAGGTTTAACATGTTTGTTTTAAAATTTGGTTTCCAGCTTGTATTATGTACAGAAAAACCTCAAATGCAATGTAAAATTTTGTGGTCTGAGCATTACTGTATTTTGCCATGTATACTGCACAACCACATTTTAGGGCCAAACTTTCAGGAAAAAAATCTTTTGCTTTTATTTTTAAATTCAATTATTTATTTAGTTATATGTAGATATTTGGGTTTTGGTTTTTTTTGGTATTAAAAAGGGATTTTATTAGCTATTTTTTAACATATTATGGTACCAGAAATTTTATGTAACAAATAATTACAAAGCACAAGATCAGATACAAGGTATTTCAGGTACTGCCTATGTATAATGTATGTCCTCATTTTTCCCTCAAAAATTTGGGCAAATAAGTATGCTTTATACATGGCAAGATATGGTACTCATTACATATGCTGATGAGGCAAAATCTGGAATGGACAAGGATTAAATTCCACACTTGTTTCGTTTTCCTTTTTTTCTCCATACTGTACACTGACCATCTGTTGGGCTCTTCTACCCTCAGAAACTCAGTGGTTTCATACTGCCTGCATCGGTCAGGGTCTTGACAGTGAACAGATATCATATTTTCAGGGGCAAATGAGGATGTTTCTATGAATGATGATTGAGAGTGGTATGGACGGAAGGGGAGGGACGGAGGAGGTGTGAAGAGTGATGAAGTGCTCAGGGATGAGCAAGAGATGGAAGTCGTTATCACTCTTAGGTCTGAAGAGGTGAGCAGAGAAAGAGCATTCTAGGACGTGATGAGAATTGGAGATGTGAAAGAGATAATACCTAGCCATTCCTGGACCATAATGAAGAAGTCATGGCCATTCAAAATGATAAAGGGAGAAAAATACCCTGAAAGCTTTATCCCCCTGCTTTCTTATTTTCTACTGGTGCAGCCCATTGTCAAATCCAAAAAGAAAGTAGAAAGGCAAGAGTCCAGTGATTGAGGCCATAGAAACTATTCTCCCGAGGCAGAAGACAGGTAAAGAAGGTCCAAGACCACAACTGGAAGGATAAATAGAACAATACTAGAGGAGTTTTTTCTTCTTTCTTCTGAGCATCAGTTGTCCTTTGACTGAAAACATAAAAATAAATACAAATACTACTGTTCCCAATACAGTTAAATCATGAAATCTTATTAAAAATGCTATTGAGATATTATGTCAATTTAGTCATACTCCTCTCTGATCCTAGATAGAAATATTGGTTACCTCTGGGTGTTGTATTTTCTTTTCTTTTTTCTTTGTTTTAAAAAATAATCTATGTTTTTAGAGCAGTTCTAAGCCCATAGGAAAGTTGAGGGAAAGGCACAGAGATTTTTTTCATAGACCCCCTGTTTTCACACAGGTAATAGCCACTCCCCTCAAGCATCCCCACCAGAGAGGTGCACTTGTTACAACTGATGAACCACATTGTAATATTATCACCCAAATTCTATAGTTTACATTAGAATTCACTCTTGGTGTTGTACATTCTATGGGTTGGGACAAATGTATAATGACACATATTCATCATCATCATGCAGAGTATTTTCACTGCCCTAAAAATCCTTCAAGGTCCACTTATTCATCTTTCCCTCCCGTGATTCTTGGCAATCACTGATCTTTATCCTGCCTCCACAGTCTTGCCTTTTCGAGTATCATATATTTGGAATTATACAATATGTCTCCTTTTCAGATTAGTTTCTTGCACTTAGTGATATGCATTTAATTTTCCTCCGTGTCTTTTAATGACTTGATAGATCATTCTTTTCAGCTCTGAATAATGGTCTACTGTCTGGATATACCACTTTTTATATATACAGTGACTACTGAAGGTCATCTTGGTTGATTCTGTATTTTGGCAACTATGAATAAAGCTGCTATAAACATGTATGTGCATTTTTGTATAGACATAATTTTCAGCTCCTTTGTATAAATACCAAGGAGCATGGTTGCTAGATTGTATGATGAAAGTATGTTTAGTTTTATAAAAAATCACCTTTAGAAATGAAGGAAGAAAGAAAGAAAAGAAGGAAGGAAGGAAGGAAAGAAGGAAACGGAAATCACCCAACTGTCTTCCAAAGTAGCTGTACCATTTTACATTCCCACCAGCAATGAGTGAGAGTTCTTGTAGCTCCACATTGTTCACAACATTTGATTTTGTCTGCGGTCCAGATTTGGGCCATTTTAGCAGCTATGTAGTGGTATCTCATATTATTTTTGTTTTCCTTTTTCAAGGTTGTGGAGTATCTTTTCCTATGGTTACTTGTCATTTGTGTATCTTCTTGGCTGTGGTGTTTGTTACAGCCTATAGCCCTTAATCAGGTTGTTTGTTTTTTTTGTTGTTGAGTTTTAAATCTTGTTTATATGTTTTTGGATAACATTCCTTTATCAGATGTCTTTTGTAAACATTTTTCCCAGTGTGTGGCTTGTCTTTTTTTTTTCTCTTGAGATTGTTTTTACAGAGCAGATTTTTAAAATTTTACTTCAACAAAGTGAAGTTTACCCAAGGTCATCTAGGTTTTCTCCTAGGTTATCTTCTAGAAACTTTATTTTTGAAAAACTTTATTTTTATTTTCTTCTAGAAACTTTATTTATGAAGCTTTATTTTTTATTTTTGAAACTGTACTTATGTCTGTTCTTTACTTTGATTTAATGTATTTAAAGTGTGTAAGATCTGTAGTCTGATTCAGTTTTGTTTGCATGTGAATTATCTTTCCCCCATTGTATTATCTTTGCTCCTGATCAGATTTTTCTTGTGTTTTATGTACGTAGTATTCAGGGATAGCATAAGACAACATAAATAAAAGAGTGAGTTACAGAGAAAAAAGTAAAAATAACAAGTATATAAGAGCCAATACCTTTATAGACTTACTCTATGTGATGCATTCATTATACTAAAAGTTCTTCACATAGTATCATATTGGATCCCAATTTCAACCTTATGAGGTATATATTATTATTTCTATTTTATATAAGAGGAAATAGAGATACAAAAAGAAGTAAGTAAATTAATTTGGATCACATCTAGTAAGCAAAAGATGAAGCATTCACACTTAGGCACCCTCACAGGGTGCTGACTAACAGCTATAGAGTTCTAGGGTTCAACCTCTTCAGTGTCACCAAAGACTCAACCTCACATTGTCACGCTGACATCCTGTGAGGAATTGTTTTGTCTAATGTTCTGTGCAACATGAAGAACACTGAAGTGACAAGGAATCACAGGTGGTGTTTTTTTTAAGTAAATATATTGATGTTCTAGTGTTGCCATATCAAAGTGCCACAGATGGTGGCTTAAACAACAGAAAGTTATTTCCTCACAGTTTTAGAAGCTAGATGTCCACGATCCTGGTGTCATCAGGGTTAGTTTCTTCTAGTGCTGTCTCGCCCTGGCTCATAGATGTCAGTCTTCTCCCTTAGTCATCGCCTGGTCTTTTCTTTGTATGCACCTGTATCCTGATCACTTTTTACGGAAACAATAGTTAGATGGATGAGGACCCTCTCATATAACTTCATTTTCCTTTAATAATATCTTAAATGAATGAGATTATTAATAAATCATTATTAATAAAGACTCTATCTCCAAAAAAGCAAAAGAAAGAGTAGGAAATATACAACAGACATGTTTTAAAACGATTATTTAATCCCACGGGGTGCAACACCAGGGATTCCCTGCATTATCAAAAGAGTACATTATTGGTACTGATTTTTGGAAACACGGCCTTTTACAGCTACTGTTCCCCTCCACAGTCACGATTTCTGTCCTATGTGAGACTTTGCAGGGACAGCTACCTGTGGTAGCTACATAGCTTTCATGGGCTGATTTTTGTGGATGTGAGTTTGCACACCTGGAGATAGTCTTTTTTGGAAAGATTATGGGATGCTGTCAGGTAGGGTAGGTATTGTTCTAGCAAGATGATTGCTTTAAAAATCATAGAGGAGTAGTTTAAATTGTACTTAATTCAGCTCTTAGACAAGTTTTGAAGGGACAGCAATATTTATGTTTAATGAATATTTCTATTTTTAAAAAAGGATTCTTCAAATTCTTTAAAATAAAGAATAAAAATGACAAAAGTGGGACATTAAAACAAACTATCAATGAAATATAAAGGTATGATCATAAAAAAAGCAAAGTGGTTAACCTCTGGCCCAATTTAATGAGGACCTTTGTTATTATTTTTTAAATGTTCAGTTTATTGTTTTTTTTTAAATAGTATTCTCCAAATAATCTTCAAAGTTCTGGGGTGGCTGTACACAGGGTTCAGCTATATGCAATACAACTTAGATTTTCTCATCTGAATAAATTGTAGACAAGTTTGTTGACTTTTACTATGAGCTATGCAACCACATCATCCAGAAGAGCTGTGTTGCTAAAAGAATACCACATCCACATTAGGGAACAATCAACTCACTCTCTCGGTATCAAACTAATGTGTCTTGAAGAGCTCTTCATCACTATTTAAACACTTCTAAGAAAGTGAAGTGATTTACTTGTTTTTCCCAAGATTGATTTTCTTAAATTTCTCTCAAATAGCTGTACCTATAGAAATAGCAGAGTCTTACTTCATGCTCAGTATAATGGATACACCTACTTGGAGGTTTTGGAATCCCTTAGGCTACTTTATTCTTGGCCTTGAAATTGTTGCATCAATACATTGGTAATTCAATAAAAAGAATTAACACCAGTTTTATATGTTAGATCACTTTTAAAAGTAACTTAAACCTAAGAACAATTTTCGGTGTGTGAGGTCGCAAAATCCGAACAGTTTAAACAGTTTCAAAAAGTTTAAGAAAGAGAAGGTGAAAGAACAGAAGATGAAGGAAACTGTATAAACCTTCCTCTATGAATTATTAGCATGACTATTTGGATAATAATACTATTCCATGAAGTATCACTATATTAGGGTAACTGTAATGACATATGTAGTATAAACAATTTTTGAAGCCATCATGAACCAGAATTCTGAAACAGCATAGGGCAGAAGGGTTTGGCAATTTTAATTTTTAAAATCAATATCTGTGTGAGTAAAAGTCACCATCATGCAGGTTCCATCCCACAAACTTGTTTGTATTGCGAGTCTTCTTCTTCCTCTTGCCCTTCTTCTGCCACAGACTCCTCCCTGTTTATTTCTCCTTCCTTCCTGAAGATTTAGGTCCCAAAACTGTTTAATGGGACACAGCATGATTTAGCATTCACACCTGGTTTGGTTCAGTTATGGTGGCCCCCGCATGGGTTATCAGAGTCCAGGCAAGGTATAAAGGACGTCTGAATGGAAGGGCCACCTGTCATGGAGTCAGGACCTGAGCAGCAGAGGAGTTCTTATCTGCTGATTGATGATTTGGCACAAGTTGTGAGGAGACAGTAGATCGAGGGGCATGTCAACTTTGACATTATACTCCATGGGATTGTCGGGACGTGAAAATGTTGAGGAGTACATGAAGTATTGGACTAATTTATTAGCTTGTAAGTAGTGTAAAATCAAATCTCAGACTCAATAACTCTTAACTCCAATACAGTCTTAAATATTGGTTCTAACAGAAATATTTTGTTTTACTAAATTCAGTGGGGGTGCCTCACTGAATACAGTTTTAGCTTTTATGCTGATAAACACACAAATTCATCCTAAGATAGAAGTATCTATTATCCATTTGCTTGGGTGATTTTGCTAAGAATATGTATTAAATTATGCCAACTGTCTTTTTGGTGTGTAGTTTCAAGAATCAATTTCATTAAATTAGAACAATTAAAATAATAAATTATATTAAAATAATTTTTAATATCAAAGCATCCTTACATTTTTTAAAATAAATTACACCCAGTATGATGCATTATGTTTAAATCTTCTCTTGGATGCTGTTTCTTAATATTTTATTTCAGATTATTGCATAGATGTTCATGAGTGAAATTGGTCTTTAGTTTTATTTTTGACACAGTTTTCTTCAGGCTTCAGTGTCTATGAAGACAATGAAATACAACTTTTTAAGATGAAGAAAAATATTTCATTACCTTTACGGATTATAGTGACTAAAAGTAGATACAATTTGAGAAGAAAATTGTGACTGAAAGGATAACAAGAGTTTGAAATATGTATATTATAACTGTGTAATGTTAGGCCCCTGTTCAGAAATTGTTATCTAAAAAGCAAGCCAGATCTTTCTACCGTGATTTGAAATAATCGTCCTTGTGGGCTAAAAATTGAATCGCTGAGGTAACAAACCACACCATTTAAAACGAAGATGCAAACAAAAGATAGATAATACTTTCTCAGGCCCAGAAAAACGACTCTGAGGTGCAGGTTGCAGTGCAAGAGTTTTACTAAAGAACTTTAAAGACCTTGTTGAAAGGAAGTGATGAAACACAAATGGACAGAGGGAGATGAACTTTGACAAGGACTCAGGGAGACTGAGGCTGAGATGTTCCTTCAGAGTTTTCCCTGGGTGTGGGCAAGGGGTCTGATTTGATACCCTCATTGAATAGGCATTGCTTGCAGTTGTTTTGTTCTCCTTGAATAACTCCACCACTAGAAGCATTCAGATGATAGTAATAATAACAACCATGGAGGGCAACAGTTGAAATGGAAACACATTTCAGAATTAAGTGGTCAACTTGGTAGCTGAGTCTGACAGTATAAGCCTCAGGAAAAATACAGCCCATTCATTCAGTGCTGCTCTGAAGGGATTGGCTGTGAGGAAATAAACTATGATGACAAAAGGGGCAGCTTTAAAGGCCTTCGTCCTGGAAAAAGTTTAGCCAGTTTTGAAAATAGGTTTTTTTCTTTTGTATAATAGATATATGAATAATAAAATAAATTTTGATATCTTTTTAATCTGCTAAAAATGCAAATGACCCCAGACCACTTTGTCAGACCTACAATGAAATTGTGATAATCTTTCCAAGATCTTAGTGTTCAAGCTTCTTGATTTCCTTTGTTAATACATTTTTTCCTAACTCACAACTCACTAATTTTTTAACCCACTTTCATAATCATCTTAAAATCATGTCATTACCCAAAACAGCATCTGACTCAATGTCAAGTACCCTGCTCTCTGTCTTCCACTTTGTATCTTTTGATACGAACTTCCACATTTCTCACCCTCTTAGAACCTACGGTGAAGATGGATCCTACCAAGTGTTTTTATTTTGTCTCTGATGCCATGCACACCTCCTTTTCTCCCACCCCCCAGTTCATTTCCCCCACTCCATTTTACCACTCCTTTGCACACAGAACCAATCCCCTTGCTTCTGCCTACCGATCTTACTTCATTTCCTTAGTTCTCTCACTTTCCCACTTTCCTAGATTACTTTTCGTGACTTGTCTCTACTGGAATAGCTAACACCCCATTGCCCTTTCTCACTCTCAGCTGATGGCCCATTTTCTTGTTTTATTGAGACAAAAAGAGAGAATTTTCAGATATGCTGAGCAGCAAGCACATAGTCCAAGCTCCTTCCATCTACGCCCATCCACTCTGTCTGTCTCTTTATTGTTGTGGATGAACTGTCTGCATCTTTATAGTTCGAAGCAGCCTCCCTTGCCCCTGGTGAGTTAGTTTCCATCTATTTTCATGTCCTCAGTTATGCTGGTTCAATAGTCCCACCTTCTCCTTTGTCTTATCAATTTCTTATCATAATACAAATATGATGTAATAAATAGCTCAATTACTTTTTCAAAAATATCTGGACTCAATATTTCCCTCAGCTGAACCACTTAAAGTAATTTTATATACTTGAGGTTTCAAATTGTTTTCTGTTCCTTGTTCATTAAAATATTTAAAATGAGCTTTTGTCCACACCAATGCACCAGAACAAGCTCATCATTGAAAACCATTTTGTTAAATTCCATCTTACTTGACTGTCTGAAATATTGGACAGTCTTGAACATTCCATTCTTCTATCTCTTCGTCTATAAAGAGGCAAATATAGAATGGAGCAAAAGGAGGTGTATAATTGTTTGTATGGGAAATAATATAATAGTTAATAAATAATAATACAAGAATAAACTGTGTTTTGCTTACTCACAGCTGTAAACCTATTTTTGCCATAACCCTGTATATCTTATTCTGAGAGAAGAAAAACCCTGTATACAATTTCAAAGGTGATAAAGTTCTGGAATCTCAAAGAGAGAGCTGTTAATGTAGGCATGCAATAGTCAATATGCTTTTTCTTTTTTTATTTAAGTTTATTGGGGTGACATTGGTTAATCAAATTATGTAAGTTTAAAGCATGAGCTCAGTGTAACTTTGGCATATTGTTTTCCTCAGTATTATGTTACTAATGCATCTTGAAAAAGAGATATTCTAGACATTTCAGAGCTTTGAAGGTTTAGGGTTTGTGTGCGTGCTCTATGTCTCTCCCTGTGCACGGAGTGCGCTTTTATTGAAATAAACATGCTCTGAATAGGACTTCCTTTATCAAAATGCATCACCCTTGCTTCCAGGGGGAAAAATAAGTTAGAGCTCCATGTCTTCACCTCAAGGGTAAAGGTGTTAAAACTGACCTTGGGTTATGCACAGTGGCATTTAGATTATATTATTATATTAAGATAAAATGAACTATAATTTTAGACGCACTATGGGACCCTGACCTTTTCCTATATTACAAGTATAATAGCTTCAGAAGGAAAAATAATAGCTGTCTTAAGCTTGTAAGGGACTATCCAATATAAGATGTCAATTGCTAGCCCATTCTTTTTTCACCTGGGAGTACAGCTTGTAACAGTCTTTATTGATCTAATAGATAGAATAGAGGTAAGTTCAGTAAATAGCTACTTGCCATTTTGTGTATCTTAAGAAACTGCAATGAAGGAGGATCTACCGTGTTCATCTAACACCTAGAACACCACCTGCTAGAACGCACCAGCTTTTATACAATCAATCAATTAAGACATATTTGTTCAAGCACGGCAGTACAAATTTAACGTGTTCCTGCTTGTGCAGTTGGCACAAGCTAAACAGGATTCTGTATTCGTCAACCAGGAAACCATTACCTATGTGTTTTAAGAAAATGTGCCCATTGCTATAACGTAATTTCTGAAAAGGTGGACTTTTATTTGGGGCACAACCTTTCTAGGAGAGAATGGGTTAGAGATCAGGAGACACATACTGGTCTATGTTCCCAATTCCCAGAGACCGTGCTGCTACCACAGAAGATCCTACAGCTCTCACCTTGTAACAACAATTTTCTGGGCTGCTTCAAGGTCCCTGCACCTTCTACCTGCTTCTGTTAAGTCGGTGTTTACAGGAAGTTTGCAGGAGCCCAATAAATACTATTTCTCTAAGTTCTGTAAGTTATGGTTCTTTTGCAAAAATATATATAAAGCTTCAGGCAGGTATAAGAATTAAAAATTCCACTGTATTTATTAATTTTTGTATTTAGTTAGTCCCGCTAAAGTCGGTAATGGAGGATGTAGCGTTGAGTGGTACATATCCCTGTAGAGTCTGGGCTCTGTCATCCTAGGCACAGAACAGGGCAAAACATCTGCTCTTCACAGATAGGCTAGTGCTCAAAAGGAAGGGAAAAAGCGATCAAGATATACAGAATACACATGCTCGCTTTTCTGTCCAAAGGCACTAGTTTGTTGGGGGAAGGGTTTAGAAGAAAGAAAGGGACGGGAGAATTAGGGCAGATAAACTCCCTCCGTGGGGAAGGAGACTTCAAAAGTAGCTAGTATCTAGAAAACTAGATACTTCCTCCCGCCTCTAACATCATTCCCCAGGTTTTCAATCTATTCTTTTTTCCCTTCCATACTCTTTCTCTGAAGTAATCATATCCAGATTCCTAGTTTTGCCTATTATTTATATCCTTATGGTTCCCAACTGACTATACCCATGGCTAGTTTTCCCACATGAGTTTCAGATTTATTTATACCTTTCATCTAGGTGATTCTGCGGTCCTGACATAAGATCATTTTAACCACTGTTATTTCCCAAAATCATAACATCAGTGAATGTGAAGATCTCTAATCCAAATAATGCACAGCAGGCCAAACTTGCATTGTACTACTTCAGTCCTGCCCGCGTCAGTTTTCTGGTATTTGCTCCATGTTCCTGAATGCATTGCCAAAGGGCTTTTCTCCTGAACATAATTTATTCTCACGGTGCCTAGCACTTAAAGGCCATTTTTTTTTTTTTGTCAAATGATGAATAAGAGTTTAATTCTCAAAATGGGTAGAGAAGCATTTTAAAAAACCGCCGACGGGGACTGACTGGGGTAGACAGGTGGAGAGGAGCATCTTGCCTTGCCCTGCTTCCGCTGCACCTTCCTCCTTGCTCTCACACAGCTGTGCCGATCAGGTTCCAGGAGTGGCCACGGCAGGGTGGTCTCCAGATCGTGCTCCCTAATTCTGCTTTATCAACTCGAAATTATTGAAAGTTCCTCGTAGTTCTGGTTCTAGTGTTTTTTTTTCTTTAAATCTTAGTTTTCCCTATCATCATTAAGTTTAACATTTGACATCTATATAGGCATTTTAGTGGGGAGTCTGACAAAGCTGCCAAGAAGATGTCACTTCCAATGTGAGCAATTTTAACTTAACATTGAGATGCTTTATTTGGGCCAAAGTAGCATCTTCTGTCAGATTCATACCCATGCCAACTTATTTTGATGGAAAAATGTCTTACGAATGCAAAGTCAGTTTTAATCTATAAAAATAATATGTCAGATAGTCTATTGGTACGTTGGGGGAATTTCCTTTAATATCTGGAAAAATTCAGAGTCCTATGGTTTGAGAAATAAAAGTGATGGAAGTTCTGATAATAGCACATGGGAACCAGCATTTTTCAAATTACACCTAATTAAATTTTTTTTTTTACCTGATACAATTAAAAAAACAACACAAAATACTTTAATACAGCAGTTATAAAGCACACGGATTGAAATGAAAGACCTCCCTTCACAGGCCTGTGGGAAATCCCTGCTTCTCAAAGTGGTAAGTACACCTTGGGTGAGAGGTTGCCATGACAGCACACGGGGCAGCAGAGCCTCATTGTTCTCTCTCTACAGAGATTTCACGTGGCTTTCTCATCTCGCACTCGACAGCCAGTGACTAGGCTTCTGCTTTGAACAGGGGCTAATTTTTTGTTCAACTGTATCAGCACTATAAATCCAGAGAGCAAATGGTCTGCCAACTGGATCCACAAACAAAATGGGATTGGATTCAAAAAACCCGCAGAGTTCAGTCACAAACTGTGGGGAAAGTGATCAAAATTGGCACTTTCTAATCTTGATGAAAATGCACTCGGAATATTGTCCTCAAAATATTCAAATTCTACAAACCCAGAGAAATTTCATTTGAAACACATGGAAATATGTGCAGTATCTTTATCTTAAAAAATCAACCTAGACATTTTAAATCACTTTCAATATGAGGTTCTGTTAATGTATTTTCATATAAACACACTTGAAGTTGCACATGTATTTCCTCTTCCTACTCCCTACTATTCAGCACAATTTATCTCATCCCTTCTTTTATTTAAAAAATTGTATGAAAGAAACCACTAGCATTTTTCCAGCTTTATTGAGATTACAATTGACAAATAAAAATGGCATACACTTAAGGTGCACAAATGTGATGTTTTGATATACATATACATAACAAAATGATGAATTGCCACAATTCAGTTAATTAACATATACATCACCTCACATAGTTATCTCTGTGTGTGTGTGTGAATTTGTATGTGTGGTAAGAACACTTGAGAATATTCCTTTTTTAACGGTTTTTAAATTTTTTTACTTATTGATTTTAGAGACAAAGAGATGTCGATCCATTATTCCATCCCTTCACACATTTGATGGTTGATTCCTGTACATGCCCTGACCAGAGACTGAACCCACAATCCTGGTGTTTCCAGATGATGCTCTGACCAACTGGACTACCTGGCTATGGCGAGACTATTATCTTAGCAACTTTCAGGTACATGAGATATTATTATTGCTCATGGTCACCATGCTGTACATTTGGCCTCCAGAAATTACACATTTTATAACTAAAAATTTGTATGCTTTATTTAATATCTCCTGTTTTCCCCCATCCACTGCCTCTGCTAATCACCATTCTTCTCTCTGTTACTATGTTTTGGCCTTTTTTAGATCTCACAGATAGGAAAAATCAAGCAATATTTGTCATTCTTTGTTTGGCTTATTTCACTTAACATGATGTCATCCGGGTTCATCTGTAATGTTGCAAATGGAAGGATTTTCTTCGTTTTTACAGTTGAATAGTAACCCATTGTTCTCAGTCCTCTCCGTATTCAATCTTTAAGTCTCTTATACTGACCAGCCATACAACCAATTGTGTCACTATCCATTATTCACCAAAATTAAACCCAATGTTGGATTATTAAAAGTGTGCCTTAATCATGTGCCATTAGGACTAAAACAGAGAACATTAGATAATGCATTTAATGAAAATGAGAGATTTTAATGCAAAATTGGATGCAGATTCATTGCTTTACTCACTCAGTCATTTTGAATACAAGGGCCACACAGTACACATGCTCACTCAATAGCATCGACCGTCCCCACTGAGTAAGTAGTACAGTGAAGTCATCATTGTTCACACATGGGCATTCCAGTCCACTTCCCTTAGCTGACAGATTACACTGATGTTGTGCAAACTGTCCTCCTTATATTAATAATGGCTGGACATTTTACAGACAGACTTCATATACACACATACACATAGATGGATAAATAGATAGATATTTAAAGAACAGGTTATATACTCAATATACATTAGACATGTAACAACCATATGATCCATGAATCCTAGGTATTTTTGCAAGAGGCATGAGAACATATATATACACAAAGATTTGTATGATATATTTATAGACCACAAGAATATACACTCAGCAGTTCTTTCATATGAAATTCTAGAAATGTCAGTGATTGTCTGGGGTGAGGGTTGGGTGGGTGGCTTGGTGAAAATAAGTATAAAACTGAATAAGAAAACTTATCAGGTTGATGGAACTGTTCTTTTGATTGTGATGGTTGTTATATGGTATTATGGACTGAATAATGCTCTTCCAAAATTTACATATTGAAGCCATAAATTCCAATGTGTCTGTATTTGGAGATAGGGATTTTAAGGCAGTAATTAAGGTTAAATGAGGTCATTCAAAAGGATGGGGCCCTAATCCAATAGGAATGGTGTCCTTATAAGAAGATGAAGAGACAAGCCTGGCCATGTGAGGATACAGAAAGAAGACAGCCATATGCAGACCAAGAAGAGAGACCTTTGGAGAAATCAGACCTGTTGACACCTGATCTTGGACTTCTAGCTTACAGAACTTACAGAAATGAATGCCTATTGTTTAAGCCACCCAGTCTGTGGTATTTTGTTATTGCAGCCCTAGCAGACTAATATACACGGGTTTATATAGCTGCATCTTACTGAATGAAATTAGGCCTCTGTAAAGTTGATTTATAAAATATTTTTAAGGCACGGCAAAAAGAACACCAAGCTGAATGCTTTAGACATTAATTAGCATTCCTTAAATGGGGTATAGAACATTTGTTTCCTATGTAGTTTTCCTTCAAGACAACTACAAAAGACAAAATGACCTCACAATGTTTTAAATATACTAAATGCAGAATTGAAAAATATGGGTGCCTAGGACATTTGGTTTTAAATGGTTTTGTTGGTAGCTTTGAAGTGCCACCAGCAATAAGAGGTATTTCTCTATACCTCTGGAAAAACAAAATGACAAATGCCACTACCATCAAAGGTGCATTCTTGTGTAAATATAATACTCTCCACAAGGGCTCTCTGAGCTAATTGAAAGAAATTAGAGGAAGCTGGTAATCTTGCAGATTTGGTACAGTTAGAACCAGAGAAATACAAATTTGATTTATTATCATTATTATGACCTTAAGTAATTACATTCCTAAGTAATATGTGTCCCTAAGTAATTATGCCTTAGGGATAATAAGTAACTATAAAGAGCTAGAGGTAGAGACAGAGATTATAGACATATTACCATAGTAATGGAGATAAATTATAAACCTAGAAAATACATAGATTTAGAGAGAGAAATAGATGTATAGATAAATTGTATAAATATATATGTGGGGCCATAAATGTATAAATTATAGATATATAAATACATAAATACAAATATATATTTACTAATCATTTTGGGTCAGATTGTGAGTAACTTTTAGCTAAACATTTATACTATACACACAATTAATTCAAAACACAATTAAATTTGAAGAGTCTCTGGGTACTCATTGAAATCTTCAAAATTCAATAAATCAAAGATCTAATTTGAACTGAATACCATGTTTTTTTCTCTTAATAGACAAAGTTAATTGAATAAAATAGGAGTAATTAAATAAGTTGTGTGTGTTTTTGTTAACATAATTTCTTTGGTTATCAAAACAAACCATGCTACTCCAAAGCTGGTTGTTAAATGTAAAAATTGTACCTTTTATTAATGTGCATTTCTACCTATATTTGTCTTTTCTACCATGTTACCGCACATTCGAAACCTGGGTTATGTTACCCACATTCTACCCTAATGTTACTGGTACCTATGTTAATATACTGCATATAAGGACATACAATACTTGTGATTTGAGAATTACCAGATAATAGTACTGTATTAGCATAATGACCTTGATCTGAGAAAACAAGATATTGATTGTAACATGTCCCTCTATTCTCAAATGGAACTCTGATTTAACCAATGAAACAAATATTATTTAATATAGGAAAAGTTATATATTTATAAAGAATGGCAATTTGTTCAATCAGAATGAACTATGTCAAATAAAATTTGAAGCCACCATTGGTTTAAATTTGTTTGAGGTAAATATTAAAGTTTAAGGTAATCTGTTGCATGATATTTTACATAAAATACTTAAAATTATTTATAAAATATTCAGAAAGCACCTCAATATTTTTAACAGTAAAGAAAATCTCCCCTTTTCATTTTGTAAACAAATTTTGTGACTGTATGGGAGAAACATGAGTATAAGCCTAGAGGAATGTGCTGTGACACACTGGGTTTATGATGCAGAAATCTGGTTTGCAGAGAACCAACTTGCTGATAAGTCTGGAAGAGACTTTGAAAAAGTGAATAATCTTTTCCTTAGAATGTTATCACTACTTAAGAAAAGGCTATTTCATCCTATATATTGTAAATTACTTAAAGTCTTCAAAGTGTTTTTAAATAGTAGAATATACTTTGCTCATTTTGGACGATGACTTTAAAATACAAATTCTTGGTTTTCTGAAAAGTGATTTTTTATCTAAATCTACTTTATGTTGATAGAAGAAATGGGGCCATAATTAAAAAGCACAATTTAATCAAGATAGGAATACTGCACCACGGTAATCATGGAATTTCTTCCCATTGCTTTCCAGGTTCTTACCATTATTTCTTGAACTATTTAGCCTTCCCCTTCTTGAGTCCATTTTGAATTGGAGCAATAAAACCTATTATTAGATTTCCTTTTGTATAAGTATAACCACACTAACTGATTCTGCAAAAGATAATATTTACCTAAACTCAATTATAAATTTTCTTTCTACTCTTAAGATACCCTTAATCACCAACTAGACAAAGGATAAAAATAATAGGATTGCAAATACTATAGACATTGACAATGTGAACAGTTTGTGAGTTGCTGCCAATGATTTGAAGTAGATGGAGAGAAAAGGCAAATATGAAGTTCGTAGTGTAACTTAGGAGAAATAAAGTTAGGAGAATTTTATGTAATAGAAATAGTGATTTATATCTGGAAATTAAAGTTGAAAAGGAGATTAATAGAAGACTTTATAAACAGCAGTTACTAGAAGGGAGCAAAGGAAGGTGAAGATATTGAGTTAATTTATTTTCTTTTCCAGAAGAAAATATTTCTGTTGATATGTCAAAGAACACGTGTATAAGTATATACTTATAATTATGGAGTTAACCATCCATAGGAATATAAATGGAAATATTCAAGTATAGATAGCTCTGAGAGTGAGGCTGGTAGTACCACTCTTCCTTTCCATCAGCCTCAAACACACATGTATTGAAAACGTGTTTCCAAAGAATATTCATAATGATATAACTGTCATTGATTTTCGAAGAGATTTGAAATTTTATGTAGGTCATAATTTTAACCTTGGTTTACCTATTTCTATAAACAAGTGCATATTTTTAAATTTCTAGTTTATGCAATTTTTCTGTTTGTTAAAAAAATCACTGAAAATGTTATTGTATGTTTTATTTAATATCTATGGTTGTATTTACAAAGCCTATACTTTTATGTTTACCTAATAGATTGCTACAAGTTTTAAATACTTTTATCCTTTTAATAATATTTGAAGATTTTCTCAAGTACATCCCAAGACAAAATCAATTTCAACAGATTCAATATTTGATTATGTTTTTTAGGTAATGCTACATCATCATTAAAAGATCATGTTACTATCAGTATATTTTACTGAATTAATTCATTGTTCCATACTACAAAATCAGCATCAGTTCAAGTGAGGAACAATAGAAAATATCAATTAAATTTATGATTTATTTAATTTATGGTTTGATTTGATAAGGTTTCACTGTGATTTTCTATTATAAAAAATAATATGAAAAATAAAAATAAATTTTTATTTGCATCAGGAACCACTTACTTTACATAACCAATAGTCATTCAACTTGAATAAGTGGTAATAAAAATGAGCCTGGTATCTGGAAATTACTATTTAGTTTATTGCCTTTTTATGTGTCTGTGTGTGGGGGTGTATGGGGGGGGGGTTCCTGACTGAGAACATAGTTTAATTGCTCTTTAAACTTTAGAAGGTTTAAAAAAATTGCCATAAGATTAAATGAGATAGAAATGTATTCTAAGTAAAGTGTCATTTCATTGCATTATTTTTTGTTTTGCTTTATTTTCTCAGAGGTGAAATAAAAGAGTCAGAACCATTACAGTTTTATAGCAACTCAGATTTAAGTTGATACAATGTTTTTCTGGAAGTTTTTTAAATTTCCTAGACTCAGTAAAATGTGAACTAAAATTAAGAGAGCAACGGGAAAACTGAAAAGTTTCAAGGAGAAGCTGGGCTGCATTCCGGCATCACAATGGCAATAGTTGCTATGTCTGTTCAGTTTTCTTTGATGTTGTAATACAAGATAGAATCTTTCCAACTTTTAGGGCACCTTTTCATAGGAGTAACCATATTTTTGATAAAAATGGGTGATGGAATGAAAACAAATGATCTCACTAACTCTTCATGAATTCTGCAATTATGTTCATTTGTGTTGATTGACACAACAGATGTTCATTGAAGGTAAGATCTGTTGTGGGTAATGGACACAATCTAATGATATATTAACTATGCTTTCACAATAGAAAAAAAGAGTTATAGTAGTTTTTCTTTTTTATTGTTGTTTAAGTACAGTTGTCTCCATTTCTCCCCATATTTTTATTTAGACTACTTTGAATTCACTCTTATTTGTATGTAAAGCAAACTTGTAAACCCTACTTGTATTTCACAACTAATCTAAATTATGGCTGGAATTTCTGCTCAAGAGGATAAAATCTCCATGCATTATCAGAAGTCAATTTCAGCACTACAAGACAATAAGAACAAAAAGAAACTTCTGTTTTTACTCACAAAGAACCAATCTTTAACAAATAGGATTAATCAAGCAAATGTTGACACCCAACCATGCCTTTCTTCCTCATCCATCAAATGTTAACCCTATGTAGTCCCCAGTCTTTCTCTTCATGTCCATATGCTTTGGAGAGGAAGCTGACCTCATATGTATCCTTGGAAGGAAGATCTGAGATGATCTAAACAAATCATGTTGGTCTTACATCCTTGCTGAAAATTAGTTTGGGCAAGGACTTACCACAAATATGGTTAATGAAATGCATGCGAATGTCTACTGGCAAGACCATAGAGAAAGAAGGACTGACTTCGGTGTTTTTCATGTCTAGCTATTTTCTTGTATAAATGTTTAGTCTGAAAGTATTGTTAACTTTATTCATTGTCATTGTAAATTATTCCTCTTTGTGTCTAATCACACTTTCAGACTAAGGCCTACTTTTCTTGTATTATTAAAGTCATATCAGACTTTCTTTATTACTTTTGTCATGATACCCTTTAGCCCAGACTTTAATCCTCTTTATGATCCTATATTTAGAGTGTGTCTCCAATAAATAGTTTCAGTCAGTCTTGCTTTTTTATCGTTTTATAAGTTTTTATTATAATTAGAAGGTTTAAATCATTGATCATTAATGTAGTGATTGATCTCGTGGTTTTAGTCTATCACTTGGAACTTTGTATTTAATGCTTTTCATAGTGCCTGTTCTAGAATTTTATATAAATGGATTCAAATCCAAATTGGTGATTAACTCTGATATATTCTAAGTTCTGTGATGAATAATCACAGAAAGATACCAAAAGGGGTTATATTACTGTCATAATGCATACAATAATGACATTCTTTTTCTTATTTTTCATTGTCTTCTATGTCTTAAAGCTGTGTTTGCTGGTTTGATTCTCAGGCAGGGCACATACCTGGGTTTCGGGCCAGGTCCCCAGTTAGGGGCATGAGAGAGGCAGCCAATTGGTGTTTCTCTCACACATCCTGTTTCTCTCCCTCTCTTTTTCCCTCCTTTCCCCTCTCTCTAAAAGTAAATAAATAAAATCTTACAAAAAAGAAAATATCAGTAAAGTAACCCTGGAGTAGCTCCAGTGGTTAGAGTGTCATTGTCTAAATTTGCCAAGATTGCAGGTTTAATCCCTGGTCCAGACGGCACATGTAAGAATCAACAAATGAGTGCATAAGTATGTGGAACAACTAATTGATGTCTGTCTATCTGTCTCGATCCTTTTCTCTCTCTCTAAAATCAATAAATAAAAGAAAAAAAACAAGACATGTTTCAAGATTTGGAAGTAAGTTTTTTGAGAATGTGAGAGAGGGTGGTATCCAGAGCACAAGGGCACAGGTAACAGGGCCGGTCATTCAGAGGGAAGATTCTTCTATCTAAAAAGAAAGAACAGAGAAAATGTTGAGTGCAAATGAAGGAAATTTTGCTGATTAAAGAAAAAACAAATTAGTCTGTCTTGATGGTGTTCATTGCCTCCGGATCTTAGAAGACAGAGTGAGAGGCATGGAGTGTGAGGCTCAGTCATGAGGTCAGTCAAGAATATTTTAAGTAATTACTTCAGAATGTGGATCCTGGCGCACTGAATTAAGAAACAGTACTCCTGACTGGTGTGGCTCAGTGGATTGAGTGCTGGGCTGCAAAACAAAAGGTGCTGGTTAGATTCCTGGTCAGTGCACATGCCTGGGTTGTGGGCCAGAACCCTAGTTGGGAACATATGAGGGGCAATGGGTATCTCTTGCACATCAGTGTTTCTCTTCCTCCATCTCTTTCCTCTCTCTAAAAATAAATAAATAAAATATTTTTAAAAACTAAATTTCAAGGCTGAGCATTAAAACCAGTGGACATTAGTGACTAAGAATTAAGGGTTAATCACTCTGCTGTTTTGAGTCATTTTCTTCACTTGTCTCAGTAACTAATATGCAAACATTGAGAAGATTGTCCAGGGCTGGTTCAAGTTGAGTTTCCAAGGCTTAGGCAAGAGATAACTTGATGTTATGGCCCATTGGTTCTTGCATGATTAGAAATTGAAATGTATATAGCAGAATATAGAGAAATAAGGACAAATAGAGAAGTCAGTGAGATGTCCTTAAGCTAGTGATTCAAAATATAAGGATGGGAGCTTGAGATTGAACATGAGATAAATGCATTGGAGATTAATTTTATTAGTAGATATAATGGATTGAAGCAATTCCAGCTTGAAATAGGACTGAGCTTCTGCAGGAAGTGGCTTGGGTGGATTAGAGATAGGTAAACAAGGAAAGTGAAGTTCAATTCCTCACACACTTGAGGCTGACTTTAGCAGTTCTGAAATTTGATGAATTAATTTATTAGATATGCTAGTATTTTCATAAAATATTTTAAGTGCATGATTTTTAGAAATCTTTTAAAATATTTTAAAATCATCTACCCATGTCCTTGCTCCACTTTATTAAGAGTAGTTTGAGATGCATGAAGATTAAACATTTTATATTTATGGTTTGTCTTTTGGATCTTTCCAAACATAAGATTAATATAATCTTCTTCTTTCTCTGTGGCATAACAGAGATAAATTATCAGGCCTCAGAGAATTAATAAAATATTCAGTATTCACATGAAGTTTTCTTTGAAAGTAGAAATAAATTATCTTTCATGGATAGGATGATTATATTTAACCTAGCCTCAAAATATAAAGTTGTACCAAATGTGTGACATAAATGAAAAAATACTCACATAGAAATATAATTCAATCAGATAAGTGAAGAAGAAATTTTATATTATCTTTGTAAATTTTATGTTTAAAATTAATAATACAAGCAATACATAACTACATTCTCATTATAAAAATATCAGTAAAGAGAATGATGTCACCAAGATGGCAGAATGGAAAATCTAGGTCATATTCCCCCATAGAAATACAGATTTAGTAATGGTTTAATAACAAAATACCTATATGAGGGGTCTAGAATCCAGTTAATAATCTTCAATATGCCAGGCAATAAGAAAATTGAAATCAGTGGAACTGTACCAGATGAAAAAAACAATTTAAATTTGACTGCGTCAGCCCTTCCTACAAGCTGGCCTTGATGCAGGAGGAACAGATTGAGATTAACATCCCAATAGCATTTTTTAAAAAATAGAAGAAAAATTGTAAAATTTGTACGGAACTGCAAAGATCCTGTATAGTTAACCCTTGAGAAAGAAGGAAATATCCTGGAGGTATCACATTTCCTGATTCCAAAGCTACAAAGCTGTAGTAATTAAAACAGTATGGTACTGGCATAAAAACAGACATATGGACATTGTGGAACAGAATGGAGAACCCAAAAATAAACCTATGCATATATGGTCAAATGATCTTCAAGAAGGGTGCTGACAATGTGCAATGGTGGAGGAACAGTCTCTTCAAAAAAATGGTCCTGGAAAACAACTTCCACATTCAAGAGAATAAATTGGTCTCTTACCTTATACTTTATCCATAAATCACTCAAAATGAATTAATAATTTGGAATTGTAAAACTCCCTGAAAAAAAAAACTGGAAAGCTTTATAACATTGTACTTGGCAATGATTTCTTGGATGCAATAGCAAAAGCACAAGCAAAGAAAGCAAAACTGGACGAGTGGAACTACATCAAACTAAAAAGTTTTTGCACAGCAAAGGAAAGAATTAACTGACTTAAAGGCAACTTACAGAATGGAAGTGAATATTTACAAACTATATGTCTTAAGGGGATTAATATCCATCCAAAACATATTAACAATTTCTATACTCAATAACAAACAAATGAATAACCTAATTAAAAATGGGCAAAGGACCTGTATAGACATTACTCCTAAGAACATGCAAATGACCTATAGGTATTTTTAATATTTCTAATTACATGTGAAATTCAATTCAAAACTATAATGCGATTGCACCTCATACCTGTTAGGATGGCTATTATTTTTTTTAAATGAAGGTGTTAGCAAGGATATAGAAAGTTGGAACTCTTGTACCTTGGTGGAAATGTAAAAATGGCTCCGCCACTTTGAAAAGCAGTATGGTGATTCCACAAAAAATGTAAAATTACATATATGTACATATACATATATATGAATTGAAACAAGGATCTCAGACAGATATATGCTGATGCAGGCACTGGATGGCAGTGCCTGCGGTCTTATGGATGAGACGTGAGACAAATTCACAGGGACTACTGAGTCCTGTGGAGGAAAAGGGGACAGCACAGCTACTCCCTCAAGGGGGGAGTGCTGCAGAGTGGCCTGGCCACCCTCTCAAGGGGAGAGCTCCTTGGAGCAGCCTGGCAACTCTTTCAAGGGGAGAGTGCGCTGACCCTTGCTGAGACAGGCTTTTACTGGGTTTCAGTTTGCACAGGAATACAGGTAAAACTTATTAATCATTTTTCTGGCAGTAAGGATCAGACAGTAGATAGTGTACAAAGAACTATTAGGGCTTCTTCTGAGTCAGGGTCTGTCAGCTAAAATGCTATAAAACTTTGGAAAATAAACTCATTTCCTGCTGGGGTCTTTATCATTTAACTGAAAGCATTCTTAGCAAAGCAGGCCTCACAGGAATTTACATATCTTTTCTCAGGCCTGATTACCCGGGGAGCCTGACTCAGGTTTAAGTCAGGCAGAGGAGGCAAGGTAGCCAAGGAATTATCAGAGACTTCTCAAGGACTCAGGGGAGTCAGGCTTCGTCAAAGCTGAGGGGCGAAGGTCCAGCACCCACTTTCTCCATAGCCCCAAGTCCTTCCCTGGGGCCTCCACGTGATCATGCCTGGTCATGATCATGACCTAATGACCATGTCTTAGATCATTCCCCCCTTGGGGAATCTTACCTGTCATTGGCTAACTGATCAAGCATTAGAGGCCAGTTATGAAAAAGGAGAAGAAGTGGCACTCCTTCCAGGGAGATAAGCTCTGTCTCTTTAGTGGCTTGTGGTCTGAAGGTCACTCACTCAGCCTTAGCCATGGGGGGTGTACAGCTCCTGAAACCAGGCAGGGCGGCTCCCAACAACATGCACTTCTATGTTCATTGCAGCATTGAACAGTAGCCAATATTTGGAGACAATCTAAATGTCTGTTGATGGACGAACAGATGGGGAAAGTGTGGTATATACATACGATGGAATGTTAAAGTCTTTAAAAAGAGGGGTATCCTTTCATATGTGACAATATGTCAACCTAAGGGATATTATGCTAAGTGTAATACACCAGCCACAGAAGGACAAATACTTGTGACTCCAATTATATGAGGTATCTAAAAGAGTCAGAGTAGAGTGGTGGTTCCAGGGACTTGGAGGGGGAAAAGGGGAATATGTCCAGCAGGTATAAAGTCTCAGTTACACAAGATAGATAAGTACCACTTTCTGCCAATAGTTACCATTACTGTACTGTGTACTTAAAATTTAGTTAAGAGGGTAAGTGTCATGTTGAGTTCTAACCACAGTAATAAATAAATGAACAACCGAATAAATAAATCAGTAAATGTATAGTATGTAAACATATTAAATATCATGATTTGGTAATCCAACAACCCTCTAGAAGTAATCATTTTTTACTACTACTCTTTTCTCCCTTTTAAAAAGTTATTTTTACTAGAAAACATTAAGATTCATGGAATAAATATATAACATAAAATTTAAAGAAAAAATGAAAATCACCTATTTATGTTAATCAATTTGCTATAATCAACAACAGATTTTTATGCTTATTCCCACTTCCTGTCTTTCATAAACATAATTGATTGCTATATAATATTTAATCTTATACACTTACCCTATTTAATCTCACCGTATCTCTCTATACATCTAGGTTGTTCTAATTATAAGTAATGCCTCAGAGAATATTAAATGTTTATATTTTGCTTCATTTCTGATCATTGCTGTAGAAAATAGCCTTAAAAGAGAAAGAGATGAGTCAAAATGTATGCATGATTTAAAAAGTTATGAATTTAAATTACCAGTTGTTTTCCTACAATCTTGTACAAACAAAAATAATTTTGTTGCAGCTATTTACTGATAGTGCAATACTTACTATAATGGTTTCATTAATAGCTATATTTAAAAAGCCATTTGTTAAAATTTGTGTTCATTTGCTGACTTATTTAAATATTTACTTCTTCAATGAATTATTGTCTTTAATGGACTTATTGTTATGATATGTACAAACATTTTATCCAATTTTTATTTGTTAGTTTTCTTGAAAAAGATAATTCATTAACTAACATTATAAAAAGGGACTCACTTATCAAATTAATCCACCTCTTGTTAGTTTGGTGGAGATACATTATGAAAGAACATGTGTCATTTTTTTCTTCTATTTTTCATTTGTTTTATCTGACTTTTACATTAAAGGAATATGGGCATATGAACCAGGAAGACAGAATCCTGAGGCCTGAATCACTGCTTACACTGTACAAAGTACTATTATGTATAGTAACCCTTGCCCTGCAATCCAGAAAGAGCTAGGAGCACATCCTGAATTAGAACGGCATTGAAGTGAGGAGAAATGTTTAAGTAATGGAGCATCAAAGACAAATTGGCTTATTATACAGTTTTATTTGTTCTCCGGTGTTATGCCCACTTCAGACCCTTATTAGTTCATTCAAGGACTTTGCTGAGGTGGCCAGTGTCTCATTTCTTTTGGAATAACCTTTTGTCTAAGTAAACAAAAAATATCAGACAATTTTAGTTGCTTATATTCACAAGGGATACTTCCAAGCCTGGAAGCGGAGGAATACTTCATCTGGAAAATTAGTATTTTATAATCTTTGCTTTTTGAAAATTTTATTAAATGTATTAATTGACAATGGCTAATAAAATTATATAGATTTCAAGTGTTCAGTTCTCTAATACATCATCTGTATATTGCATGTGTGTCTCCTTCCAGAGTCAAGTCTCCTTCCATCACAATATATTTGACCCTCTACACCTTTTCTAACCCTCCCCACTGCCCTTTTCCTCTGGTAACCACCACACTGCAGTTGTCTACAAGTTGTTGTTTGTCTGTCTTGTTTTTTTTTTTATTTCCTTCGCTGTTATATCCCATCTATGAGTGAAACTGTATGGTTGTGGACTTTTTCCATCTTACTTCACTTAGCATGACATTCTCAAGATCCGTCCATGTTGTTGCAAATGATAGTGTTTGACCTTTCTAATGGCTGAATAGTATTCCCTTGTGTATATGTGTCACATCTTCTTTATCCAATCATATGTCAAAAGACTCTCTGGTTATTTTCATGTCTTGGCCACCATGAACAATGCTGCAATGAACACAAGGATGCATATATCTTTAGGAATGCCTGCTTTTATTTATTTTTTTTTGATAGATACCAAGAAGAAAGTTTGCTGTGATAAACTCTATTCTTACATTTTTGAGGAACTTCCATGCTCTTTTCCATAGCGGCTGTATCAGCTTACATTCCCACTAGCAGTATATGTGGGTTCCTTTTTCTCCACAATCTCTCCAACACTTTTCATTACTTGTCCTGTTGATAGTAGCCATTTTAACAGGTGCGAGGTGGTATTTCATTATAGTTTTGATTTACATTTCCCTAGCAGCTAGTTCAAAGATACAAATTCAAAGGAGGAGTTTTAGCTTACTTAGTAGAGTGGAAGAAATAGAAATTATGGTGCCTGAGAGGAGAATGCCAATTAGAAATTAACCAGATGTCCCCACAATTTCCTGATATCTTTGTGTTGGTGAACACATACCATGGAAAATAGGGGAAGAACATGAGACTGAGGATTGAGAGAGTGGCTTGAAGTGTGCATAGAATTGTTTTTCTCCCCTTTCTCCCAAGCATTTTAGACTTTACCTTCTCCCAGTGAGCAGTTGGTTGGAACCCTGGATAAGAAGGGCTGACTGCAATTAATTTAGGGGTGAGTCAAAAGGTAAATGTGAGTTTTGGACTTCGCCCTACTCCTCTAATTGTTCAGGGGTCAATCATACATGGCAGATAATGAACAAGAGAACGTAAGTCTTGTTTCTTCATTCATGCATTCATTCAATTGTATCTTTTGTGATTGGTGTGTGTGTGTGTGTATGTATCCTGTATGCTGCATTGAGTTGAAGAGAAGAAGAAAACAGATTTAATGTTTTCTCTCTTCTACCTCTGCCTCACTCTGAAGAGAGAATTGTCACCTAAGCAGTGCCAGTCATATTCTGCTCTGGTAGGTGGGCCTTAGATACTTCAGGTGGCCCATAGGGGGCAGAGTACCATGGGTCCTTGCTGTTCTTAATTGAGCCAGAAAAATGAGATTCTTAATTTGAGATAAGAGTATTATTTTGAAGGCATTAGGAGATTCATTCATTTTCCTTCTGATTAAATGTCCAAAGCCAAAAACTTTAACTTTTTTTTTTATCCAGGTCATGTTAAATAAAAACACTACATTATCATTTGATGTTATTGTCATCTCCAGAACTTCAAATAGCATTTCTTTGGTAACAGGAGGAGTTTATTAACAAGTTTAAACATATGGTGTGATATCCTTGCTGTTTTTAACTTAAAAAAATTACATTTTGGAATGTGGGAAAACACATGACAGATTCTCAGCAACTTGTTTGTGAGAAATAGAAAAACTGAAACCTACGTTCTTTGAACGCTTCTCCCTTATTTGTGGTTATTATGTTTGCAGATATGAGTCACAAGTCTATATCATCTGGAGACAAGAAAAATAGGGGTGACTTTATTGTGTGGGGGGTGACTTTCCAAATTGTGTATAAATGAGTCAAGCAAAAGAAAAAGTGTTAAAAATAAGAACAAATAACAGCAATTAAAAAGTAGTAAACCTTACAGTGTTGTCATCTGCATTTTCACACTGCAAAAAGCTAAATAGGAAATATGTTATAAATATAGTGCAGTTGAAAAGGTATTGAATAGTCCGATATCCCTTTAAATTAACAGTGCTTTTGTTTGTTCTCACAGTTGTTTCAGTTGCTTTCTCATATCCAAATGGGCTGCCTCTGGCTTCCTCCAATACAATGCCTGCAGCGTCTTCTCCACAGTACCTTGTAATAACACTGATGTGATCTCCTGGGACAATACTCGTCATGGAGGTGTAGTCTGTGTTGATGCTGTCTGCCCTTTCTGTTTCAAATATGGAATAATTTTCAACTTTCCAATGCCTTTTCCACTCTAGCGTTGTATCTACACTGATTGACCACCTAATCCATGCGAATGCTTTGCTGACCTGTATTTTCCCTGCTCCAGCATACATCTGAAGAGTAAGCATGGGGAGTATGGGAGTAAAAATTTGAAACTCTGGCATGAGTATTATACTCAGATTATTTAAACTACAGAATTACATTTCTCAAATTTATCTAATGGAATCTCACTTTGGCAAAATTATAACGATTTTTGTTATGCTAAATTACATACTGACTTTACTTAGAAAAATATTGCCTTCTCTTCCACTTCCATGTTGATATTATGAAAGCTCAAGAATTTTACATGAGCTACCCATGAAAATACACCATACATGAGTCTGAGTTCCGAATGCCTTCATGAAGGGCTAAAGTTAGCACCCAAAACAAAAGTTGTCTGGGTAATGTGTAGATGCCCGTGACTTTCCACCAGTCAGTCTCTCTCTCTCTCTTTGTTCTCTCTTTCTCTCTCCCTTATCCCTGTGTGTGCTTATGACAGAAAGCAGCATTTTTATATACAGCATGTAAGATCCTTAGATTTTTTTTCAGTAAATGTCGCATGATTTTTAATTTCTGTCTATTTGGCTTCTTTCTGACTTTGGACAAATTGTTTTATTTTAGCTACTATCATGGTTACCACTGGGTTAACAACCAAGGTTACTCTATATATTCCATGGTAAAGATTTAAAACTACATTTAATATTATTAAAATATGACTTGCGCTTCTAATGTTAGCTCTTGGCATGGACACTGTGATTGATATGTATCTAAATTTTCTCTAAATCACAGATAAAATGAAATAGCTCCCATGTGTTTTACTTGTTCCTTGTGACCATCTTAGTGATTGATGCTGATAACCACATGATCACCAGAACCTGAAATAAGTATTGATCTTCAAGATGTCTGAAAGAAACAGATGAGCTATCACATATCTCTTGACAGAGAGGACTTTAAAAATATCTTTGACAAATATGAAGGCTTTGATATTTTTTCTCTGGATGAGCTCTGCCTCTAAATTTTACAAACAACAATTATCTCTCTTTCTCCTAGATACCCTGGATTTATGACAGGCTATGATAGACTAAATAAAAGAAATCAGAAATGGGTACCATTATAATATAAGAAATGAACCCCTCTCTATGAAATTTAAAACTAGTTGCAAGAAACAAATACTATGAAGATGAAAAAGTGGTACTGGACATGGAGACAGAAAATGTAAGTGCAAGCCTCCTGATATGAATTTGTTAAATTGATGCTTACTAAGTAAAGTGCTAGATGCCAGATGGTGCACCATGGTTCAACAACAGATTATAAAAGGAGTTGAAATGGAATTTATCACTCACAGATCCTGGAGGGGCCTCGAGGGGAAGTCAAGGCTGCGTGTGGAAAGAGAGAGGCAAGATAATTGGGGTCTTTATTAGGATCTGTGGGTGGAGTGGTTTGAGGTTGCTGGATGAAGGCTAGCTCAGCCTATTCGAACCAAAAGAGTGGGGTTTGGGGAAGCCCCACAGGAGGCTGATGTAAGGGGAAAGCACTGGAAGGCAGGGGAGACTGTTGATGACAGGAGCTGTTGGAGAAGTCATATTAGGAGTTTACATCTGCTTGTGACTCTGCTGTGCTCACATGTGGGGACTCATGTCAGTTTAAAGTCCCTGAAGGTCACTTGATGAAACAAAATGGATACCAAGGCAGCAATATCATGGAGTAGCTTAGCTTAGCTAAACTCTCAACAAGCTACCCTGATGACTTGACATCAGAAATAGCAATTACTTGTGTTACGGGTATGTTACAGGACATAGGTATTGTTTTCTGAAGCCATTGTGGAGCACATTTAATCAAGACAATGACAATGAAGCCTATGGTGACAGACTCTCTATTGTTTGGAATCCAGCCTTAGCCACTGTCTCCAGGAAGGTGGCAAGACATGAGAACAAATTAGAATCCTTGGGGAGCAAGGGAAGTTGTTCAAATATTTTAGTTGTATTATGCATAACCTGTATATCTTAAGAGATATTCTGGGGGTGGTCTATTCCTGTACATGCCACAAGAGGTGCCCTGTATAGAACAGGTTCCATCCCACTCAGCCCATAGGAAATGGAAATACACCTGATCATTCACCAGCATTGTACCAGTGAGACATGCCGTTGTATTAGACTCTGAATATGCTATCATGTCTGTGTGTAGCGCATCTGATCATTGCTGGGTGGCTTTTAATATTTGATCTTGTTGGGCTAGAGTGGCAGCACTTGCTCCTGTGCCTGCCAGTTCAGTGTTGATGGCCAGTCCCAACAGGAGAGGGGGAAGAGTGGCTCATTTGGTAGTAGGTCAAGACATCCCTAGCAGAGAGGTGCTGAGAGGGACAAGGGTGGCTGAAACATTAAATGTAACAATGTTTCAATGATAGGGGTTATCTCCTTGAATATTGTGGCCTGGGCAGGGTCAAATGGATCCACTCTGCCCCTTGAATAAAGTCCTCCATAGAATTCTAATGAGGCTGCACTCATCATTAAGGGGCAGTGATGCACAGAGGCAGATTGGCGGTGATGCACAATCTATCTCTTGTGTGCAAGTATGGTTGGTAGCCTTCAGGAAGTAGCACCTTGGGGGAGGCATGGTGTAGCTATTTAAAATTTTGATGCTTACCCATAGGGCACTCTATTTAAGGTTAGGAACAGGAGTTTGGTCCAGCCTAAATGAGGCTTGTGGACTTTTGACTTGAATTAGCACAAGGGGCTGATCACTAGGGCTAGCTATGGGATAGATAGGGACATAGGGCTGCAGATCTCTCTCAGTGGTGACAGATCCAGCATCATTTTACTTGTAAGGACCAGACTGAACCTCAGAGGTTCATATGAATATGTTTGCCATATCAGATCTGGTCCATGTGGTCATATTGTGAGTCACGGTAGTGGTGTGCAGCAGGGAGGGGCTTATGGGTAAGAAGTGGAGAGAAGTGGGGATGGCATTCTTAGGTATGGAGGAGGTGCTGGCTGTGGGAATTATAAAAGGGGCCAGGCCTGTTCTGGAGGTATTAGGTGGAAAGTAAAGTCGTGATCTAGAATACTGAGCCATGAGCACAGGAGTGAGAGGCCCTTGACCTTGGCATTTAGTCAGGTCAGGCTAGGGGTGCTGTGAGGAAGTGCACCATTGTGGCTATGTGGTTCAGAATACTAATTTGGCTTGTCCCCATAAAGGTGAAATGATGTTTAGCATGTCAAATAGTCAGCAGGAAATTTACTCATGGCTTTGCAAGCATTTTGATAGAGGCAAGGTTCATAAGACAAGCTATTAGCTATTTCAGGAAAATAGTGCTGCACAGGGTCCTCAGGGTCAATCAACTGGAGGCATTGTTCAACTTGGCCTGCAGCTTGCCAGTCACCACAGTCACTGCCCTCGTGGGGCAGAGCCAGTTTAGAAGAGCGGAAGCCCCAGTCTCCGGGGAGGTTGGGTGTGTCCTTGCTTTAGAAGCCGGATCTTACTCTCTTGTTCACTAGAAATCCACTGAGAATAACCTGACGTCCATCCTCGTGCACAGCAGCCCCTGTTCACCAAGCCCACAGTGCCAGCTCAGGGAGAAACTGCAAAAAGATTAAATCCAAAGTGGACATGCGGTTGCTCTTAAAATTAACTGTATGTAATCCAAATAGTTAGCTCGAATCATTCCTTTTTATTCAGCACCTCTGTCTCATTTGCAACTGGACATTTTACAAATGAAACATTTTCTCTCTGGAAATTAAAATTATTTGGAAGTTATGGAAGTTTTTAGTTTTTTTCTTAAAGAATGAAACCCTGTATCATCCATCCCTTCAGATATTCCTTCCATTAAATTGTTAGAAAAACAAGACCAATTTATATATATTATTTATATTGATACGATAGGCACAGAAAGTGGTTTTCATTTGTATGTTAATTCTTATGTCTCATTAACACAATAATTTATTAAAAATATGTTTAAATGTCTTAATAGATTATACTTATAATTAGAGTTAGTTTCATTACATAATCTCACTGAAAAAAAACCTACAAAAGTTTTTTTGAGATGAATATGTACCAAAATTGGATTCTAAAACATTCAGCATAATAACAAAATTTTGTTAGTAGGAAAGTAAATGTAAGGAACTAAGCACTAAAAATTGCTTAAATTTCAGTGTAAAATACAATATTTACTTATTTTATTGTAAGCTCTATAATAATTTGTTTTTCAAACTGGCTAACAAATATTCTTTAAATGAAATAAATTAGAAATTTCATACATGAATCTAAAATTAGTTGGAAAGACAAACAGGAAGTGAACATGGATATAAACTTCTGCATAGTTTTATATGTAGGAATTCTATAAATGGAAATTTTGCATGTTTTTCTCTTATCTTTAACCCATATTGGGAACTCTGTCCTCCGAAGAATACAAAGGAGTTATGCAAAAGAATTAGAATTGAGATTCACCGTCAGTATGCATGACTTTCATAGTTATGAATGGCAAAACATATTTCATTAATCTGGTGACACCACTGAATGAGCTAGTTAAGGCAAATTAATTTTCCACATAACTGTTTCATTTTCCTAGAGACCAGTCCACAACTTTCTAAATGTTAACCCTTTTTGCAAGCAAAAGTAGGTTTACAGTTGTTCATATGAAAAATAATACAATAATTAATAAATAATAACCCAAGAATAAACTGTTTTGCGTACTCACAACTGTAACCCTATTTTTGCCCCACCCTGTACATAGTACCTCCTTTTCCCTGCTCTGAAAAAGTTTACATAAAGTAACTGCCTTGAAGACTCTGTCATCATTATGTCAACAATTACCATGGATATCATAATGAGCGTCTTTATAAGTGGTATTTTAACTTCTGCCATTATAGTAATACCTTATGGTATGACTGTATTAATTAATACATTTTTCAGTTAGCTGCGTGCTAATGAAAAGACAGATAAAAAAACAATAACATAGTCTTTTTTAAAAAAGAAGAATGCAGAATGAGTAAGCTGGCTAATTCTCATTAAGAAGACTATGTTTGCCTGTGCTCTCTGAAGCAGCTGTGTCTCCTTTCGTTTCAAATGGGAGAAAATCCCTTTCTCCTTTTCTAAGGCAATCTGCTAGCATTATTATTCTATTTAAATCTGGCTATAATGTAAGAACTAACATTTACACATCTGTTCATTCCACCATTATAGACTCAGTGAAAATAATGGAATCTTGCCAAAAACAAATTTCTCCATCTTTTCTCAACCCAGGCTCTATGTTTGCACAGAGCCCCAACTGCAGGTGTGAGGAAGCCTCGAACCATTAATGCTAGCCTTGCAGGTGAGCTGCTGCTACCTGGCTAGCAGTTGGGCTGGGGCTGCTCAGAGCCATGGGTGCATCCGTGGTGCCTCAGTGATTCATCTTCCTTTAATCCTGGAAATGCGAGGCCTTGCTGAGGAAAACACGGCTGCATGTAGCCTGAGACCAACATCCCCGGGGCAGCACAGGTGGGTATTTCCCTCATGAGTCCTGTGTCGTGGTCCTCTCTGTGCCTGCTGGAACCTTGTGGTTCACTGGCGATATTTCTGCTGAAGTTGTTGAAATTGAGAGAAATGCCAGGGGTCTCCTAGTGAAACTCCTAGTAAAAATGAGTTTTCTCGTTGTATGCAGGGAACAGGGTAATGTGTAGCTTTAAATATTCATCATAGAAGAAAGTGTCACTTAATTTAGAGGAAGTGGAGGGAAATGCTTGACATCTCAACGACGCGGAGTGGAGTGGGATGCCTCACCCCACCATTTCCACCTCCCTCTCTCACCACCTTTCCCTCTCCCCAACATTTGTAAGAAGAGCTGCAGCTGCAGACTAACTTTCTGAGAATGAAAGACACATAGGTTTTTTTTTTTTACATTTGTTAACTGAAAGAGGTTATAAGCTCAATGTTGTTAGTACTATTTAAGGTCTATGTTTGATTTTCTTAAATTCCCTTAAAGGAAACCTAATTTATAGTTTTGGTTTCAGGTTACAACATTTAAAATCTGCAACAGCAAATTCTCCATTCTGCCAGTTCTTATACTGACATGTAGTCAGCTAATTTGTATGTGAGTTTCAATGTAAAGTATGCGTGTTCTTGTATGTGTGCCTAATCATGGAATTTAATTCTGCACTCATTTTTTAATGTTTCTTTTACATAAAAGTGACCATTTTGTTGTACTGCAAAAAAAAAAAGAGGACTTTGTTTAGTTTGAAACTATTTTAAAAATAAGAATGGAAAGACAATTCCAAACATTATTTCTAAATACAGAGCTATATTATTTTAAGATCTGAGAAAAAAGTTTGCTTTAAGCTGCGTTATATATATATGGAAACATAAAGACCCTTCAATCATCTAATTGTACAGTATTTCCCCTTTATTCACTATTCACTGGTGTCACTTTCCCTCCGCTTCTTAGTAGCACGTTGAAATCTCCCGAGTCCTGCTCAGTCCCGCTCCAGATGTGAATCATCCCCCTGTCCAGTGTCTCTGTGCTGTGGGCACTTTCTGCCAGAGCTGCTTCTGTCACCAGCCATTAGTCATTTCAGTTACCAGATCCACTACAGGTATTGCAGTGTTGAAAAGTTCAGTAATCCTTTTTTTACTTGGCAATAGCTCCAACCAAAGCACAAGAGTAGTGATGCTGGCAATTCGGATACAAGGAGAAGCCTTCAAGTGCTTCCTTTAGGTGAAAAGGTGAAAGTTGTTTACTTAACGAGTGAAGAAAAAAAATCTCTGCTGAGGGTGCTGAGATCTTCATTAAGAATAAATCTTACATTCTTGAAAGTGTGAAGGAGGAGAGAGAAAGTCACATCTGAAACTGAAAAGTTATGGCTACGGTACAAGTGCATAGTTAAGATGGAAAAATGCATTACATTTGTCGGGGGAAAGACAGGAACAGAAAATGTGCTGTGACTGAAGGCAATGTGTGATGCCAGAAGTATTGAGCCCGTAAGTTGACTTCTGCAAGGAATACCCTGAAATGTGTGACACGAAGCCATTTACTGCAAGGAAGAGACTGTCACACATATTCAGGAGTAGTTTTGGACTGAAAAATATTAAATAATGGAGAAGCAGTACTGGCCAGTGAAGAAGCTGCTGCCACATTTCCCGCAGATTTGAAGTTGATTAAGGAGGAAGTTTGTACCATTCAAAGCAAACTTTTGGTTGTGATGAAACCAGGCTCCTTTGGAAGAAGATGCCCAATAAAACTTACATTCATAAAAGTGCAAAGGAGACACCTGGGTGTGGAAGGACAGATTAATTCTGGTGCTATGTAGCAACACTGTAGGACATATGAAAAAGCCAGGCTTAGTGTACAGAGCAAAGAACTCAGACACTTTCAAAAACAAAGACAAAAATTATGTACCTGCCATTAATGCTGGCAACATAGTCAGAAAGTGTGGCCGACAGCCATCTTGTTTATGAATTGGTTCCACCAGTGCATCGCAAGAAGAAAGGCCAATAAAGCACAAAAAGATATTTTGGGAGAGTGAGAGAGACTGCATTCACTTAACTTTTATTATAGCATATTGCTGTTATCATTCTATTTTATTATTAGTTATTAGTGATAAGTTCTTACTGTGCCTGATATATAAATTAAAGTTTATCACCGGTATATATGCATAGGAAAAAACCTAGACTGTATAAGGTTCTGTACCATCATGGCCTCAGGCATCCGCTGGGCTTTTGGAGGTATCTTCAGAGGATAGGGGAAACTACTGTGTTCTCTCACCCTACAAATAAAATAGAGGCATAGACCATTTTTTATAGTGATGTAGGTTATGTACTTACATGTAGTTTTATGTAGCTATCTAGTTATCTTTGCACAGCTCTTTACAATTAGAATCCATGTTTTCAGAATCATCTGATAGCATTACACAATGCTCTTAATTTTTTATGCTAAAGCATTTGCATTGATTGATGCAGTTTTTAATTCAATTTCCTTTATGACCAAAATAATTTGAAGCAGCTAATCAAAGCTAGAATACAGTAATTTGTGATGAGAAAAAAATAGTAAACTTCAACTGAAGACTGAATTTAAGGTCTTTTACCCTTAATTTTATGAAAGATTTCTTCATGAACTAGGAGAGTATTTTTTTTTCAATTATAGACAATGAAAATGACGTGAGTTAAAAATTAAGTTATAACAACAAAATGGGAAAGAATGTATTTTATTTTATTCTTCTGTTATGGAAAGTGCATGTTTTTAACTATATGTGTCTTTCTGATTCTATTTTAAACATCTGCCTAAAATAATACATCATATAAGGCATACATTTTAATGATTATTTAACCTCAGGAGATATATGATACATACACACATAATGCATTTTACTTATAATTCATGCATGTATTTTTTCATAAAAAGTGTCCAAATCTTACCTGAGTGAAAAAAATGAGTATGGGGAGATTTGAAAATTGAGAAAAGCGAATTCATGCGCATGCATGTGTGTGTGTGTGTGTGTGTGTGCACGGGTAGGCAGAGAGAGAAGTCAGGAGAGTGAGATTCTCAGAGAGTCAGAGAAGATGTTGAAAGTAACCTTCTCTCTGTGTGGTGATGTGCTTCTTTTTAGCAATTTATTTTTTATCATTGCCATGACTTTTCTCCTACACACAAATTATAATAAAAATATCATTTTAACAGTTAAAAAATATATCATCTAATTTAAGTTGGAGGTCAAACCCTTTTAGCAGTGTGTGATAAACCTGTTTTTTAGTTTATATGTTATGCCAAACTCAAGTGGCCAAAAAAAGTAAAATGTCAAAAACCATTCATAATTGTGAATAATCTTGAAAAGAGAATTTTAAGTAACAGAAGTAACTATATCTAAGGTATTTTTCCTCATTTTACATTTTAGCCATGGATGATATAAATATTCATCAGTTAAGGACAGTAATTTAGAAAGCCAATGTATTGATTATATTTCAAAGGCTTTTCATTTTCAGTCTAGAATTTTGTGCTGATTACAGTTTGATTGATTTAAAATGTTTTATCCATAGCATAATATTAAGTGATAGGACTATTACATGCATATATATTTTATGAACAAATATATATTTAATCTTACTTATGATTAAAATATGTCTGTACATGATGGGATAGATAAACCTGGAGGTAAATCTGAATGTGGTTTGCAAAATCAGTGTACTACTAGATGGGGTAGGAGATGCAAGGTTTGGGTAGGAAGGTTGAAATATGTTGGCTAAGTTACTGCTTTGCAGCTTAGGGGAATTATCAATGGATAACTTGAAGTGTATGGAAAGTGAAAAGGGAGTTTAAAAATGGTTCTCATTCTTTTATGCATTCTCAAAATGGAAAACATACTCACAAATTTACTCTGAAATTCTGAATAGACATTACCAACACTTGGGGAGACAAAAATCTCTCTATATGTGAATACTTTCTGTTTGCAATATTCATATTCTGTAGCTCTGGACAGACACAGTGTCTGTATTTCTTCATATAGAGAGAAGGCGTGCATTATGGTCCATAATGAGCTAGGTCATTACATGCTTGAGGTGCAACACCCACCCGCAAGCCCCTACCTGCTAAATAAGTATTTCTACACAGGATGATTTTCTAAAACTCCAAAGGAAAAGGTTGTGGTTGGATGCCTGATGTGATCAGAAACACAGTGCACTCGTATTTTCCCCATGATTTCTAATGATGGGTTGGTGTTTCAGGAGACAAGGGTTTGCTGTGCCCTGGTGCACTGGCACGTTTACTTGTTGGTAGAAGTTGTGGTGGTGTTTAAGAAGAGGAGTGGAGCTAGGTAAGCTCTAGCTAGAACAGTTCCTCCAAGGGGAACCTGTGAGTTCTTCTTACTACTCACGTGATGTAGATATGGATCACAGCCCAGTGAATTCTTGTGAAACCCTACAAGAGCTTGTTTATTTGAAACATGGGGGTGGAAAATGAAGCCAGTGAGAGATCGAAATGAGGCATTTGGTTTTATATTTTGTATTATTGGATATTTTACAGTGTTAATGTGTTCCTCTTTTTCTTTTGTTCTTAAGTGGCATCCTTAATACACTATTTTTACCTAAAAATGGATATAGTTTAGATGTTCTTTTCAAAATACTGTGTTTATTACTAGTGACAGTGCATTCTGAGGAGTCTTTTGATTTTTTTTCTTGCCTAATTCTCTTTCAGTTGTCCAACTCTGAGCTACATGAATCAATTCTTTGATTTCTTAAAGTGTTTCCCTCTAAAACACTGATTTTCATGGAATTATACAGTAAGGAAATGGCAAATGCAGGCTTAAATGCACTTAGGTAATGTTGACTGACCACCTTTGAGAAACTTGTGGTACTGTTTAGGCAGCCGTGGGTCTTGGCGATTCCATGCAGATCTCATATGTATGTGACACAGATATCACTATTGCAGGTATTTCAGATGGCTGTTGCCATTTAATTGAGTCACAGAGTGATTACAGAACATGAAAGCACTGAGTTTCTTCCCTGCTGTATCTGAACACTGAAGATATTACATAACGAGGTCCTACTGCACACACTTACCCAACTGCATTTATTGATGTCATATTGGTAGCGTGAAGTCCTGGTGGAAGAATGTATGCCTCAGAAGTTAGCATATATGTGGATTAGAACTTCTTTTTAGATATAGGCAGTTATAAATTCTTACCAGCATACCACCACTCCAGCCTCAGCAAAATCCCCTCTCAGTATTCCTTGTCTGTCCGTTTCTCACACCTGCAGACCTTGGCTCTTACTCTCCATTGACTACATGCATAATTCTCTCATTACATGTCACACTGTCCAGAGAAACCTACTCTGACACTCAGGTTGTATTAAGTTCACCTGTTAGACCAACACATAACACTGGCTATTTAATACACATTATAATTGAAATTGAATAATTTTGCTTACATTCATTTTAATAGCATTTGACAATATTTACTGAGAATATTTTATATGCCATGCACTGTTCTTCACGCTTGGAATCAAGTAAAGAATAAAACCGCCAGTTTTTTGTCTCCTTCTTGACTTTATCTGGTGTATTGATGTATCTTTGTGTGCCCATGTGAGGCATTTTTTTTGTACTTCACATACATCTTCAGCAATCAATGGTTGCATTGTATTACATCCTACAGATGTGGGTTTTCAAACAACACCCAGATGGTTGGCATTACAGCTTCTTACAGCTTTTTTTCATCTATTGCCTTGATGTTTGGCATTCCCTAGGATTCCTATACTTTTTATAATAGTCTTCTCTAAGTGTGCTTTGGTTATCTCCATCAGTCCAAATTAATCTATTTTGTTTCTCAGGGTTTCTTTTCTTTGTAAAATATTTGGTGTCCTAATTATCTTGCATTAATTAGGACTCTTTGATTACCAGCAACAGAAGCTGATTCTAATTAAGAAAAATATATTTACGGAAAGATAGTGAGTCTTCACAGAATAGACATGAGATTATGATAAAAGAGTTGGAAGCATAGGAAGTGAAAAGATATTATGATGGAAACCATGGGACCATTGCTTTTGGGATGAAGGGACCTGAAACACTTCTATTGTCCTCAATGTATCCTGAGAAGGCACGGTGTAAGAAGCAGTCTTTGGCAAATATCTGCTTTTAAATAGTTATCATAAAAAGATCAAAATAAGTTATTCACATACAAATAAAGTAATGAAAGATTGTATAGCTGAAAATGCCTGTCACTGGTTTGAAATTTACACTCCCATTATTTATAACTCCGATGGCCATTTCTCTTTGAGATATTTCTTGCTAATAGGATGCATGGCCTCAATAACATCTAAAAATGTAGGGCATTATGACATAACTGGCCAAGAATTGTATTTCTTTTTGAATTATGATTCATAAGAAACATATTAGAAATTATTTTCTAAAGAATGATGCTAGATGATTAAAGATAAAATGATGACACAAAGTACATTTTTACATAACTTTATCAGATTATTGCCTTCTGAATTGTGTGCTTCTTGTAAAGAAAATATCAATTTTTTAAAATAGCGCACACTTTTAAGGGTGCCTAATATGTAAATGTAGCTTAATTCAAGAGTGTTAAATAAAGCTTTAAAATGGAGAAAAGCTTGTAGTTTTGTTTTAAAATATTCCTGAGGCATCAATAAAATGGGACAAATATGCTTTTACTTTCTTTTTATTTTAATGAGACAGATTACTTTATCTATTATATGGAGTCTTCTAGTGGCTTCCCAGTTTCAAATTAAAGCGAAATTTCATTTCACAATGATTGATTAATATTTGCCACATTGTAGGCATGTAATTTTTTAAGAAAATAAGGATGCAAGAGCAATTCTTACTTGGAGAGGGTCATAAAAATGTCTATTATATTTGCTGAAAATAGACAATATTATTAACTGAGTACTCATAATTAAAATATGCAAAGCATATTCTCATCTAAGAAAAGTGATCATAAAACTACAAAATAATTCCTACAGATTGTTCTGTCTCTATTTCTAGCAGCTTAATATGTGCATTCTGCTATTCAATTTTCTACATCATAAAAAGAAGTAATAAATGAGTGTTTCTAGCATTTATACTCCCTCCAAGAGCTAAAGAAGATTCTGGCTTGCTTTTTTTATTTCCCTCCTTCCCATTTGCTGTACAGATTGAACAGTACCAGTGATAACCTCTGGGCATAAAAGGAGAAGAAATGGGGCGATCTTAAAGAGTTCAAGAGGGAAGGAGCGGTGGCCAGAGACTGGTATAGCTCTGAATAAATGGAGAAAAATTAACTCTCTCCTTTAAGTTTGCATCAAAACAAACATTTAAGTTAATTTTGGGTATTTTCAAAGGTATATCTCTATTTGTTTACTGTCTGTTTTTGGCTTATTCCATGCTTTGAGAAGCAGCAAAAAGGATCATGAATTCATAAGTGTTGGGAAAAAAACAAGTCTTTGCATCACTATGATACTTTTTGATTGAAGGTAAAGGGCTGTTTTATCACTTGAAAAATGGATGATGGATGAATGTTGAACTCTAAAAACACGTATCAAAAATTTCTAGTAGGATGACTGATTCACACAGGCTATAAAAGCATCAAAAGTTAAGACAAATGATTCTGAAGTTGGTGTTGCTTGTATCATGTTGTATTTTTTGAGTTGTCAAAAAAGAATCAATTTTAGTAAACTCGTTATGCCATTTCTTTGTACTTTTACTCAGATATAACATTTAAATGAATGCTATTGTAATTCAAACTGTGTTTTTTGCACTGTGTTTTTGCCTTGTAGTATGTCTTGCCACATTTTCTTGTTTGTTGGACATGATGCACTGGGTAAAAGGAACCCACGTAAATGTGCCTTTAGGAATGTGATGGTGAGCTGTGAGTTGTAATATGCATTCTGTTCGGAAATCTATGCTTTACTTTTCAACAGATATATTTCTGGATCCTAGTAACAAATATGCATCAAAAATCTCTAGAAGTTCTCAGATAATATCTTGTGGATCCTCCAGTAATGATTCAAAAGACACTCACTTTTCACTGATTATTATATGATTATATCCCTATATATAATTCTACTGACTATTAATACAAACATCATATTTTAGATTAAATGCTAATGCTCTGTATTAACTTTTGAACAACTGACTTTTATGCAATAATATATATGAGGTGGTCCAAGTGGACAAAATTCACTTCATCAGTTTAAAATAGGTGGAGTGGGCCCTGGCTGTAGTGGGTGTAGCTCAGTGGATTGAGTGCAGACTGCGAACCAAAGGGTCGCCAGTTCAATTCCCGGTCAGGGCACATGCCTGGGTTGCAGGCCAGGTCCCCAGTGGGGACCACATAAGAGGCAACCACACATAGATGTTTCTCTCGCTCTCTTTCTCCCTCCCTTCACCTCTCTCTAAAAGTAAATAAATAAATAAATAAAATTAAAAAAATAAAATAGGTGGAGTGAAGCATAGATTTCTGAGCAGAATGTGTGTTATAACCCACAGCTCACCATCACATTCCTAAAGGCACATTTAAATGGATTCCTATTACTCAGTACATCATGTCCAACAATTAAGAAAATGTGGCGAGACATTCTAAAGGGCAATAACACAGGCCAAAGAATGCAGTTTGAATTACAATAGCATTCATCTAAATATTATACAATTACTCAATTTAAATGGCATAGGTGCTATTTCCTTTCTTAAAGCATTTTATTTTGTTTTTAAAATTGCTATATCTATGGTTAAATTGAATATACTTTAATTAATTGAATGTATTTAATTGAATCTAGTTAAATTGAATATATACATTTTGAATATATATATATTCAATATTGGTGTGTATATGTATACACCATCAATAGAAATGAATGTATCCTTTGGATGTCATAGCATGTATGAAATAGTATTTGAAAGCTAAATAAAGTATTACCCATTACATGGTAAAACATTAGTACTGTTCTACTTTACTATGCCCCTGGTAAAATTTCTTACATGATCCATAAACACACTCATTCATTACAAGTAGACATCTCTATTAGCTCTAGGCACCACATTATTAAAATTATAACTTCACTGAGCAGTCAACTAACTTTTAATCTCTGTTTTTATATGATGGTAAAACTCTACTGCCTGGAAATAAAAATGTTATAAAGAACTTTTCTGTAAATTTATAAACTGGGCAAATATCTTAATAACTTTCTGAATTAATCAGATTTTATTTGAACCTAAAATGAATTGAAATAGTAACACAAATGAGCTACAGTTTTTCCTGTACATTGTATGTCATTGCTCTGATGAGAAGTGATTAAAAAGTACTCCAGGACTCAACCAATACTGTACTTTATATCTATGAATTCAGGTTATCCCAATGTGAGCCAAAGCAATACATTCTAGGAAGATACATTATCCTTCACAGAAATATGCACGATCAAGGGAAACCTAGGGAATCTATGGGCTTATGGTGGGTTGACTGGTTGCTAAGAAAGACTCCCCTATCTTTGTGTCTGGACATGTTCACACCTCAGGGCAATGCATCTGAG